>VZUA01019977.1:0-28854 GCA_013401035.1 Horornis vulcanius | reverse complement strand
CCTGTGATTGTAGAAGCCGAAGCATACCGCATGAGTGTACGTGGCCTGCATCTCTTGAGTCTCCATTGAGTGGAGGCACAGACAGCTCTGCTTTTTCCTTCAGCAAGAAGTCTGTGAGTGGAGGATTCTGGTATGGGTTGGGATAGGGTTGTTGAGGTATGCTGGAGACAGTGAAAATGGGAGAGCAAAAGGAAGCAGTGTCCAACAGCAATATATTTGATATAAAAAGTCATTACAAGAAAGAGAAGAGGGTGAGGGTAGGGCACACGGAGCACACTCTCTGGATAATAGCAGGTGAGGAAGCTAATCCAGTCACCAACCAGTGAGGGTTTCCAGGGGAATGGAGATATTAAGGAAGTAACAGTTAATTGTACTGAATGGAGAGATTAAGGAAGTANAGAGCAAAAGGAAGCAGTGTCCAACAGCAATATATTTGATATAAAAAGTCATTACAAGAAAGAGAAGAGGATGACGGTAGGGCACAGGGAGCACACTCTCTGGATAATAGCAGGTGAGGAAGCTAATCCAGTCACCAACCAGTGAGGGTTTCCAGGGGAATGGAGATATTAAGGAAGTAACAGTTAATTGTACTGAATGGAGAGATTAAGGAAGTAACAGTTCATTGTATTCTACATGCTGCATGGGCTTAGCTCTATCTTTATAATTGATTAGCTGCCAAAAAACATGCATGGACGGTTTCGTTTGCTCATGTATCAGGTCTGATTACTTTGCTGATCAGGGGTTCCTTAGTGCCCCAGCAACGGAAGTAAGGCAAAAGGCAGGAGTCCTAAATCCAGATCTCACCTCCTGCGTTGGATGTATGGGAAGCCAACAGGTTGGTAGGCTGGAGGAAATCGTACTGTGAAATGAAAGTCCATGTAGGGCTAAAGAAGGTACCTGGTTTGGTTCCAAATCGGGCAGCCTAAGACAGATGTGCTTGAGAGAGAAGTGATGGAAACAGGAGATCGTAGTAACCATTTTGGAAGAACTGGAGCTTCTAGCCTGACTGTGAAGGTGTAGGGCTTGCGGGCTCACATGACAGCACCATCTAGAGGGTTCCCCTCCTGTACTCTGGGTCCAGTGGATGTATTTGCCTGTCTGTATTCACAGGTACAAGGTTTGCCTTCCTAGCTTGGCTTAGAAGGATCACGTGGCCACACAGGGAAAAACTTGTTCTTGGAGTGAGAGTTTTGAGCTGCTGAACAGTTTGGAAAATAAACTACTTGCATAGTTGCCTTTTTAGGAAATGACTGTTGGGAGAGGTCTCTTGTGCCTAATGGAGTTCAGGTGTTGGTCCATAATGAAGAGTAGGGCAGGGCAAGATGGAGAGTTGGGGCATCAAAGGTTTACAAATAATGCTGTGGCTTCTGTATCTGGGTTTCTTTAGCCAAGCTCACTCTCCCAGCCAAAAGCATTCAATATTAACATCTCTCCTGAGCTGCTGGGTTTAGCAAAGCTCTGGAGTTNCACCTGCCTCACTCAGCCTGTGTGCTCTGGACAGCCCTTGCTGTGAGGAAAGGTTCCCAATATCCAACCTGACCCTCCCCTGGCAAAGCTCTGGAGTTTCTTTTTTTTTCCAGTGGTTTTTTTTTTCTCCTGCCTGCCTGTCAGGCAGTCTGGACTCTTGGAGTGAATTCCTGTGCTTGTGTATGCAGAGCTGCTAAGAGACGGCTGCCTGCACTGATGTGATGTCGCTGTCCCCTGCTCCTGTTACATGCGCTTGCAGTTTAGTAATTGCGTGTGGATGGCAGAGTTGGTGCCAAGCCCTGCGTATCCAAAGTCGTTTGGTGAAGGAGTCCATTATGCTTGTGGCTCGCAATGATAAATTCCCTGTGATGGTGGCAGCTCACACCAGCATCCTCTCATAATGGCATTCTGCTCCTGTTGGCAGCCTTGCCTGGGCAGGAGACACTGCCCTGAAATAGCACAAGTGATGAGAACAGCAATGGCTGCACAACTCTGGGAGACCAAAACATGGAGCAATCAGTAATTCCTTTCCTGGGATTGCTGTGTTTAAGGAAGCTTGCAGAGGAGATGGCAACCAGGCGTCTTGGGAACAGGATGTTCCCAAGGCAAAAAGCCAAGAGACCCATTCCTGCACATGAGGGGCTGAATACAGTTCTCAAAAGTAAATCAAAGGGTCCTTTGTGCCCTACTGCAGTAACTTCACAGAAGAACCTTTTGGAACTTGTTTTTAAGATGTAAAGAATGGAGCAGGGGTCGGCTAGCAGTCTGAGAGGGGGGCAGAGGTGACATATCTGAAATAGAAGCAGCTTCCCGATTATGTACTCTGTCCAAATCCCTTTGATTTTTGTGTATTAACCTTGGAAATAACACACCGGCCCTTTGATGGATTTGTGCCCCATTGATCCTAATCTAATTAAAGCAGCACTTGCTGCTCAGCATGGGCCAAAGTGCAGTAGGGTCAAGTGTATGTCAGTAATTTAAGGATTTAGTTATTAGGCTGTAAAATGATAATCAAGGAAGCTGTCTGTAGTGGAAACAGTTCAGTGCAATGGGTAAAACACTGTTGGAAGAAGATCCTGATATACCAGTGCTGTTGCCAGAGACATTTGATACATTCTGCAAGGGATTTATACGTGGGAAAGAGTTCTCAGGAATTGGCTGGAGGAGGGGTTTATGCATGGACCAGAATAGTTGATGGAAGACTTATCTTCCTTCCTCTCCTTTCCCAAGAAGTCAGCCCAGTTATCCTAGATTCAGGGGTAGAAATCCACTTGAATTTGGGCAAGCAGGTTTTTGTTTGCAGATGTGTGGACTTAGAGCTCTGTAAGGCAAATGAAAATACAGCTTTAATAATCAGGTAATGGTTGATACTGCTGAACTTATTAGATAGCAGTCATTTGTAGGGTGTGAGGCTGTCTGTTTCCTAATTGTTAACGTTAATTGGCTGCTTATCTACTTGTATGGGCTAAGTGGTGGGGAGCCCTCCCACAGACCAGGGCCACCAGCTGTGAAGGGCTGGAAAAGGGCAGTCCCTCCTGCCTAGATGGGCTGGTATGAGGAAAATGAATTCATGGCCTGTGCCAGCCTTGAAAAAGGTAGCTTGAGTCAGTGAAGGGAGCAGTGAGTTCCTGTGATGACCATTTTGTGCAGGCCCCTTATCTGGGCTCTGGGTGAGGCACAAGAGAGCTGCAAAATTAAACCCATTGTCAGCTACTTGGGGTGTTTTTAAAGGCCGTTCTGCACACAGATGCGTGCAGAGCAGGCACACTTTTTTGCTAACCAGTTTATTACAAGCGTGGGCATTTCTTTTACTGGGTTAATTTGCAAGTCCCTTGCTCCTGTCATTTGCCCTTGACTGCAGTATAACTGTAAAACATTTACTGCAAGACCATGAAGAATCCATATGTCCATGTGATCTGTCAGGCCACCAAGATGCTAGGGCTTGTGGGGTAGCATAAGGATATCTGAAGGTGACACATGCTGTCATTTGATGAACAGAGATGCAGAAGGGGATTCTGGCAGCCACTACCTTGGCCTTGACAACTTGTGATGGTGACCAGGTGGGGTGTGTTATCTTAATAGTCTGGAGCTCTTGTGAATTATTTGCTGATAGATGTAAACAGCTGTTATTCTTGGTAATGGAAAGCAATTAGAAACATCTGTACTCTTGGCGATGAGTAATGCCTCCCATCTTCACTGCTCCCAAGTGCCAATTGGAAATAACTACATCATCAGGATGGGCTGGCAACCCTCGCTGCATTACAGCCTGGTTCGTGCTGAGCTGTGAAGAACAAGAGGTGAGGCACGGTGGAATGAGCCTGTGTCTGAGCTTGCTTGGGTTTGTTCCCCCCTTCAGGATAAGCAAAAGGAAGCCAGGGTGCTCCACTGCTCCCTGTCAGCCTGCAGGTTGCTCTGTGTTCAGAAGCTTTGGGCTGGTATGGCTTCTGGAACTGGAAGGCTGTGATGGCACTTTGTGCCCAGATATCATCTTAGATGGAACTGCAGCGATCCCTGAGGCCTCAGCCAGGCACGTATGTCCATCTCAGGGCTTGCTGACAGCTGAAATGAGATCCTGGTTTGGAGACTCGTTAGTAAAGACCAGGAGAAGCACAAGAGTTCGGGATCTAGCAGCTCTGTTAAGGCTTCTCAGATATGCTCGGAAGGCCCTGGCAACAAACAATCTAGTAGCAGTGAAGTGTATTGTGCAGAGAGGCTGTTTTTGGCCCTCAGATCCTCTGAGGTGTGTTGTTGAAGAACAGATGGGCTGGATTATTCCACGTTGCCTTTATTCCCCCTTGTAAATGACAGAAAACTCATTCTGGCTTCCTGTGCCTTCTGGATGACAGAATAACACCCTTGATGTCCCCAGTTGGAACTAGATGAGTTGTATTTAACAAAACAAAAAAATAGGGATAATTTAATATAAAATCTTTATCTTTCAGGTTTTTTTTAGTTTGTGATTTTTATTCACAGTTTTCCAGGAGCGCTGGAAAAGATAGGAAACCAAAAAGGCCCCAGAATCTTCTTGATATGCAGGGTATCTACTTTAATCCTTTGAGAGCAAGATTATCTTTAGGTAGGAAGGGTTGTTAGCAATACTTGTGAAGGAAAAGGGGCTGATGGAGCTTGATGGGTTGGTGGTGTTTGGTGTGAGATGGATTTTTTTTCCTACTTTTAGCTGACTATTTGTTTTGTCTCTGTTATTTAAAAATAAAATAAAAAAGGGTACATCACACAGCACTTCCCTATTTGTTAATTGCACAGGTGTCTTCCTGACAGTTCCTCTTGATTTTTTTCAGAGTCAGAGTTTACTTGTTTTCCGTCATTGTTTTCATTGTGCAGGAGTGCATAATTTTATGGTTTTCACATGGTTTTAAAACAAATAAATACTGAATTTCCTGGTTGTAGCATCCTGGTTAATAAACTGCAGGCTGCTCACAGAATGGGATGGATCTGCTTGGTTCCTGAATTGTAGTTTGTAATTGAAGAAGAAGTACTTAGTGGGCAAAATGAACAGTAGAGGTGTACCGCAGGTTTCTTGTTGTATTAGTTCATTCTCACAGGCTATGTGGGTTAATTCTCCCATCGCATGAAGAAAAGCAGGGAAGTAATTAACACGCGAGACAGAAAATACGAACTGCGATTCTGTGCAGAGGATTTTATGCGTTATTGGCTCCGTGAGGAGGCCGAGGTGCCAGAACAATAATCAATATATTGAAAGAAGACAAAATAGATAAATTATGCAAGGTCAGGGCATTTGTTGGCTTTGCAAGAGGGAGAATTGTACTGAAGCATGTCTTACATGCAGCATGCAGAAGCAGTAGCTGGGCTTTCGTGCTCCCTTGCTGTGGGGTGGATGGCTGCAGGGATGCAGATATGGATGGTCTTGGAACAGGCTGTTACCCTGATGCTGCTAGCTAGGCCTGACAGAGCAGTTGCTTTCCTGTGGCAGCTGCTGGGGGGGCATTTTGGGAGGACTCTGAGGTGTTGGAAAGGCCATGCTTGGAAATGAGTACTGAAGAGGTTTATACAGGCACAGTCTAAATTCTAGTTAGAACGTGGGTGGTAGTTGTCCTTCCTCCCTCCTGGGTTCCAGGAAAATACGGACAAGTAACTTGTGTGTGCTGCATCTCCACGCACAGCCGGGTAAAATTCCCTTGTGATGCTTTGCCGTGCTAAGCTGCCCACGTGGGGATGTTTGAGTTCATGGTGAATCAAGTAAAAGGTGATTTCTCAGTTTCAGATTATCTGCAAGGAAGAGGGTAACCTTCAGGTTTCCTTGTCCTTAGGTGCCTTGGAGCTAGCTGGCTGCAGAGTTCAGATCCATGCCATGGTCCCAGGTGTTCCTTGAGGTTTCAGTGGGAGCTAGCAAAAGGTCTTCCTTTTGTGTGACTTAATGAAAAGGGGAGATTAGAGGAGGTGGAGCTGGCCCTTTGGGTAGGGATCTCAAAACAGCACCTGTGAGTGTCCTTTGATTAGTCTCTGGAGTGCCACTGGCTGTGGTATCCCTGCATGATGGGATGTGTGCTAATGGAGAGAGCAGGTGGGTGCTGGGTAGGGCAAAGAAATTGAATGCCACCCCTGGCTCTCAGCTGGGTTGGAAAAGTTGGGAAGCTGATGGCAGTATTGAGGGAACAGCACAAGTTGTATGGATAAATGTAGCTGTCCCAAGGACCGGGGTTTGATCAGTGCAGCCGTGGTTGTATGCCAGGGACAGCTGCTGGATGAAGGATTAGGACAGACTCTGATTGCTAGGGTTTACTTTACAGATGTCATAAAAAGGCCTTCTTCAAACCTGTTCATTCTTCCAGTGCTGCATTTCCAGATGGGAATTACAGAGCAAGATTCAGTGAAATCTGCTTCTGTGTTATTTAACAGAAAAGAATTGCAGTAACCTTTTCTAATCCTTTCATTTCAGGTTTGATTTACCTGCTGTACTTTGATCAGAAATTCGTGTAGTTTTACAGGATTAGGTATTTTCATGTCCAGTTGTGGAATGAGTGTAGTGTATAAAAAAATTTATGGTTATTGTATTTTGAAAGCTGGGATTAACCTGTGATTCTTGATTAAAAAGATATTGTACAGGATGGGGGTGGGTACTAAAATTGTTGCTTAGCTTGTGTCCCTTCTTGTTAGGAAGAAAGCAAAACTGAAGGTGTTTTCCAGAAAGTATGCTAGCAGAGTAGAGAAATTTGGAATTAGGGAAGGTAGAATTGTTTTTACTTACTTAAACACTTGGAGTTGCCTTGTAAACAGACAGAATGGTTTGTAACGACTAGGCCTTTGCTTACCATGTCTGATACTGGGAGATGGCAGTGCTGAATCTATGTCTGCTCTCAGGTTTTGTAGCTCTGCTGAGGGTGGCATCAACCTCCTCCAAGTCAGGGATTTCAATATCCAACAGAAAGCCTCTCATTAAGGCCAAAGCTGATTGATGTTTAGCGTGTCTCAACAAAAAGTTACGTTTGTGCAAGCTGCTTTTTTCTGCCTTGGTGCAAAATGGCAGGGAATGCAGTTCTTAAAGAAGCCCTTAGACACAGGTGGAAGAAAGGTGCCGTGAGGGACAGCATTACCTGCCTCTGAGTGTGGGATATAACACAGCCAGATGGCTCAAGGGATGGTTTGGAATCATGTGGACACAAGGAATACTTCCATATGTGTGTTCAATGTACAAATACATTTTAAAAGCCTAAGTGTTTATATTATACACAGCATTGTCCTCAACCTAGTAGTGTTGGGACTGCTGTGTACGTTTTACATAGAAATAAAGAATAAATCCATATAATGTGCTCTATTTCGCTTGAAATCCACCTGAAAGTCTTTTTTGGTTCTACTGCTGTTCCTCCCTTGAGTAGTACAGGTCTACTTTGCTTAAGACTGTTGTAGGAATTTTGGTGGCACGATAGTGTGGTGGATATCCATGGCTCTGGGAGGGCTGGATTTGTTCTTGGTCACCCTTTTTAGACAACAACCAGCATTTATGAGGGAGAAGGTTTTCGTAGGTTTGTAAATGAACAAAGGGCAGCCTTGCCTTCAAGATCAAGGCACTGCGTAGTGCAGCGGGAAGGAAAGCTGCTTTGGCTGGTGGGCAGCTTGTTGAGAAAAGGGCTCCGGTGGGTAGGTTTCCCTTGAAGAGCAGCTTCATGCTTTTTCTTCCCTTAAAGCTGTTGTCCGGTAGTGTTGCCAACCACGGATAACACAGGCCTGTTGTGGATGCAGGAATCAAGGGGCTAACAAGGAATTGCTTTTCTCCATGCTGGGTATGAAAGATGTGGTCCCATGGAATCCTTCAGGAGAAAAGCGGGAATTGAGGGCAGGCTGGAGTTGTATGCTGCCAAACGATACTGTCCCGGCTGAACTGGATCATAGCGTGCAAAATCAGAGCTGAAGTTCCAAATGGCAATTATCAGGCAGCTTGGTTAACTCTCTCTTCCCTAGGAAATCACTCTCAGGATTATATGGTCTCAGGAAAGATTAGCAAAGCTGAGGAATCTTCAGGTTGATAAATAGGAAGATTAGAAGGAAGCAGTGGGAAAGCTACTTAGTACTGAAGTCTTTGCCCTGAGAGCCAAAAGAAAAGCTTTTAACTAAGCGCATTTGGAATGAGCAAGCCTGAAATTGCAAGAAAAGATGGCATAAGGAGGCAAGATGACAGCTGGAACCCAAAGGAGCTTTTAGTTGCTTCTCCTTGCCATTGATGGCAACTTAACAGAAACTAGTACTAGGAACAGACAGTGCACCATAGCCCTGACTGCTGCTGTAACTGAGATTATGCACAGGCTAATCCTCCATGGCACGAGGCTCTAGGGGTTAGGGGAAGGGAAGGACCAAACCTCAGCTAGACTGGAAACTCTGAGTACTGAATCATGCAACCCAGATCCCTGATGGAGCAGGAGAAATGTTTCTCTTCTCTATTCACAATGGCAGCCTGCTTGTAAGGGTGTTCTGGGCAGTGAGTCTTGGAAAGCATCTTTTCAGCTCAAATGAGTTTTTCAGTTTGAATGCCACAAACAGTGCAGTTGAGTAGTGCACAGATAAGAACAATAAATAGTTTGTGATAAGTGAGAGCTGGTTTGGTGTTTTAATGTTTCTGGGAAGTTAGTATATTAAAGGATTTTCTTGGGGCCATGGACTTTTCCATCCTCCATCGACGAGTTGTGGTGAGGCATCCGTTTGTCTGCAGTCTGAGCTGTGCAAATGGAAGGCCCATTGTTTCTCCCTGAACACTCTTCTTTCTGGAGAGTTGTGTTGAGGTCAAGACCAACTTCCCAGTTGGGTTTCGAGAGTTGAGGTGATCTGGAGCTGCAATGTCCTGCTGCCAGGACCCCGTGTCCCATCTGTCCCCAGCTCTCTGCCAGCGCTTGCTTTGCTGCCTTGCTGAGGGATGTGCTTGGATCCCTGGGGCTCTGGGATGTCACTAAGGATGGAGCTCAGGGGTGGATCGTAGCTGATAAATGGTCTGATCATCCTGAGGAGAAGTGCAGGCAGAGGAGCTGGGAAATATTTTTGTGTTCCTGTATCTTTTCTTAGTACGAAGTTGGAAACAACAGGAACACTGGGGGTCCATAAAATACTGCATAAAACTGATAGAAAATGGATCTCTTCTCACGACTAAGGAGTTTTCACTTCTATCCACCAAATGAGAGACAAGTGGTCATTTTGAAAGGAATTCTGTTTCTCCTCTGGATCTCCACTGCTTGCTTTGTAGTTTATAGGTGCTTTTTTAACTTGTTCATTTAACATCACTGCTGATCCATGGATACCTGGGTATAGCAATGTGATAAAATTAATGTCTTGGAAGCGTCATATGTTCTGTATACTTGTGCTGTCAGGAAGTAATGCAGCAGAAACGTGAGAACATTACACTGAATGATGTGGCACTCATCTGACTTCTTGCCGATGATAAGCAGCCCAAATATTCCAGGGAAAAATTAAAATGGAAAAAAAATCCAGAATGGGCAGTTGCAAGGTGACAGAGGCAGAGTGGTAAGACCAAGTGTGAGCACATTTGATATGTGATGATAGGTGACTGTTTTTAAAGATGAAGTCTTGCTTATGGCACCTGAGATGGAAAAATGTGTAATTGTCCTGGTTTTATTTTAAGAACAAAGTTGGATACAATGAGTTTGAAGGACTAACAGCAAAAATACAAACAAGGATTTTCATCTTGAATTTTTGTGGCTGCCTTTCAACTTTGCTATGTGTAATCATCTCTATCATTTTCTGAAATGACTGTGTGTCATTAAAGGAAAAAAACCCAAATCTGAGCCCCTTAATAGGGCACCTGTGCTCACATTTGTGTCTAGAGCCAGGTTTCAGTATGACTTCCTGCACACTTCTCTGGTCTTTGTGTCTGTACCATTACAAAGACAGGTTTCGTGTCCTGCTGTCCCAAAAAACCTGGCTGACTTCTCAGATTAGCTGTAGTCTCTGCCTGGGATTTGGCACAAGAGCATTGACATTACTTGACATTACTGGTTCCAATGTTCATTACTTACTGCTATAATTGTTCTGTCTTTCACCTATTCTGTGCTCCTCAAAGTCTTTTATAGGTTGGACTAATCCAAATGAGTTGGTATTATCTGCATAGGTTGTCACCTCATTTCTCATCTTCTCTAAATCATGACTAGTGACTGTAAATAACTGAGTGTCCTGGGGCACCTCCTTGTTAATCTTGAGCCATTATATTAATAGAGCATTTGATCCTCATCTCTGCCCTGCCCCTCCCTTCATCCCTCTGACTAACTTGCAGCCAGAATTGTCTGCGTACAACTGCCTCATATTTTCGGAAGGCTTGATGGGATGCTTGGAGGATCTTTGGGAGCCCAGAAAAAGATGTCATCACACACATCCTGATCTTCTGCTTTGATGCAATTGCATAATGGCATGATTTTCCACACTCTTCCCAGGCTCACTGGTGATTCATTGCACCACTGTGGCAGCTGCTGCTGTTGCTCCTTTTGGTGTCTTGTTGCCTTTCCAGAGGGGAGGATTGAGGTGGGGAAAGAACTTGGAGAGATGTATGTGGCAGGGAAAGGCAAACAAGCCCTTGGTTTTACTTGCTCACACAGTATTTCTGCCACAGTGTTACCGTGCCATCTCAGAAACAAAAGTGGAAGTGGTGGGAATTGATTCCTGACTGGAATAAAATAAAGAATCTTACTCTATAAGATTATTTACAAGTCAGTTGGACTCTTATCTGTTATTCACTCACCATTTTGCTACAAAGCAGGTTTTAAAAACTTGTTTTGCCCATTCTGTGTTTCACAGTTGCTGCATGTTGGGGAGTGGAAGGAAAAGTTTGGTGTTTCTTTTTTCTCTGTCTCAGCACCAATAGAGTTTGGTACGTAGCAGAAAGGTAGAGGAATGCAGTGCTTGTGTAAACTGCATGTTAGTGATGGAATAAAACCATTCCAGGGCAGTCAGTCACTCTGATGGCTGTGCGGCTCAGCACTGTTAGGGAAGTAGTTGCTCTGTGTGTGTGCAAGCCCTGTGTGACAGAGCTGCTGAGGAGACCAGTGCTCTGTTCTTGGACCCATGACTGGTCTGTCACAGTCCTATCTCACTTGTATTTCCCTCTCTTGTTCTGAAGACAGAGGTGATGGAGGCAGGAAAAATAACTGACCTGTGCAGAAGAAAAAGTAGAGTTGCCAAACAATTCTAGTTTGGATTGAGGCAGAGACTAAATGCTGGAGTGGGAAGCCAGATGATTCATTTCACTGGTGTCGTAGTTGTGTTAAGTGAGCACTTGGAGAAGCTGTAGGTGGGAGTCCCTGTGTCTCAGAGGCCAGGAATTTGACCTGGATGTTAATGTGTGAGAGGTTTGTTAGGTATATTGTGGATGCACCATTCCGCATGAAATGTTACACTGAGTCTCTTCTGCTCTTGGGTCATTGTTGAGATTTTTTGGTGGGGGAATCATAGATAGATGTGAAGGTGGAAGACAGATGGATAGACAGAAAGACAGGATCAGATAGTAGATGGGTTACAGTTGTATCCTAATGCATGTGCTGTCTTAATGCTGCAATATTAGCACTGCATCAGAGTCCCTCTACATCTACCCCCCTTCCTCCAACTGTACCGATTTATATGAAAATTAAGATTACAAATTAAAACCAGGCTATCCTGGAGTTTTCCAGTTCATCAGCCATCCAATAAAAATGATGTTGAGCTTGTGTGCATAATTCCCAGAAGATTACTTTGTCCTTACAGCTAAGCTCTGTCCCTGATATAAAAGATCTCTATCCAGTTTTATTGAAATAAAGAACTAACATTATAATCCCAATATTGAGGTATAATCTTCATTATCTCCTGACCCTCTTCAGATTTTTTTTTCTCCCACCCCCATTCTATCCTGATTCAGATTTATTTCATTTATAATCCCTATGTGTTTACCTTTATTCAGATAGGATTATAAACCAAATAAATAGAAACCCTCCCCCCAACATGCCCTAACATACAGCAAATACCCTTCTGCTGAGCTCTCATTCCATGATGTGTTGGGCTGAGCTGTGGTGCACCGGGCTCAGTTGCTGCTGACTCTGTACCTGGGGTTCCCCACAGCAGCACTGCCCACGCACCCCTGGACCTGCTCCTCGTGGTGGGGGCTGGTGCTGGACCCCCATGCTGGCAGGTGTAAATGTCAGAGAGTAACAGTAAATGTCCAGAGAGGTGCAGGCAGGTGGGCTGGCCTGTACTGG
This sequence comes from Horornis vulcanius, assembly GCA_013401035.1. NCBI lineage: Eukaryota > Metazoa > Chordata > Aves > Passeriformes > Scotocercidae > Horornis > Horornis vulcanius. The sequence continues at coordinate 16,687 of VZUA01019977.1, read as the reverse complement.
AATGCTGCTCCTGCTGAGTGCACCTCCTCCTTACAGTACTTCCAAGTACTCGGTGCTACTTGAGTTTCCTCCTATGCTGAATGCATGGCTGAGGCCAGGAGTTAAAATGAGCTGACAGGCATTTGGTGACTTGGCCAAAACCTCTGTTGAGCATCAGCTCAACAGAGAATGGCTTTTCTTTTCCTGGACACTTTCTGGCTGCAGGCTATGCCCTTGGCTGGTACCTGCCTTAGTCCTCAGGAAATGAGGGTCACTGTTGCCCAGATTGGGGCCTTTTTGGGTGCAGAGCAGTGTTTCTGTGCTGCAGGAACAGCCAAGTGGTAAAGGTGAAATCTATACCTGCCTCCTTTTAGTCACACACAGTGGAGTCTGGTGATGGGTAGTGTCATGGTCAAGTGTCTTTGTTTATGTCAGAGGGCTAATACAGAGCCTACCTCTGCCAAAAGGGAAGGAAGGCTTTTGAAGGCTGTGTTCCATAGTGATGAGATAGTATTAAGGAAACCTGTTTGCTTGCTGTAATCACTGGAGTGTTTACCTACATGGAGAAGAGAGGAACCTCCAAAACATGAAGTGGTAAAAATGGTGGTTTTCTGGGGTATGTGCATTGTACAGCATTGCAGCAGGTTGGAGATCCCAGAGGTGTCTCAGTGGTATTTCTTTAGGAATGTAAGGAACAGTGACCTGGATAAGAGCTGAGAGATCAACAGTATCAGTGGGTTCTAGTATGGGAAAAGGAGGCTCACCAAGTGACTTTTTTGGTGGCCCCAGTTTCTCCTTCAGTTACTCAGTCTATAAGAAATAAGGCTGGAAATACTAGGTTTCAGTGAGAAGAACTTGGAGATTCTGAGGGGAAGATGGCAGTGCAAGTAGGGAATAGGTGATGTTAGAGGGGAGAATTTAGTTTGTTACAGAGATATATCATGTTGCATTGCTAAAATAACTGAGTCTTGTCCTGGAGTAAAGTAAGTATGTACTTAAGAAGAATCACCCAGGTAAGCTGAGGTTATTCCTTCTGTGTCTCCATCTGCTAAGCTGATAACACAGAGACATATTGATGAGGGCTCAAGAAAAACATGAAATATTTCATCAGTAAGATTATACCACACAGAGACAGATGTTGGGAAGCTGTAACATTTAAAAATAAAGGGATAAACACATGCTTGCAGGAGGGATGGAAAGATTATTGTGGGTGGTTGTTTTAGGGTTTTGGGTGTTTTGTTTTACTGCATGGGCTGAGTGGGAGGAGGGAAGGGAGAAAAAGGTGCTGGGAGAGGATGAGGCTGTGTCAGAACGTAAAGAAGGAGTTACTACCTGTGGGCAGACTGGGGAGGTGAATGCTGCTGCCTTGGGATGAGCAGCCTTTGCTGGAGTAAGGTAGGAAAGTGAGCTTAGCCAGGTTTATGTCTCTTACATGGACCAGCCATGCTGCTACTCATGGCAGATTGTGTTTAAGTCAGTAATTGTAAAACTTTACTTCTGAACTAGTCAGATCTAAGAGACAGGTAATGCTTGACTTAGGGACATCGGTGAACAGGAGGCCCTCTCTGCTACAGGTAGTGTGTGTTTGATTGTGTAATACTTGGCATGTAGGTGTCAGGTGAGTCTTCTGCCTTGCCTGTTGCTGCTATGGTGTGTGACAGCCACTGCCAACGTTCTCCTTTGGAAAAGTTCTGTGAACTGTGGTGCTGTGCCGCTCTGCAGCTGCTATCCCAAGCCTTGCTGTCATGCTGACCTTCACGTGGCTCTCAGCTGCAATGAGTCATGCCTTGAGCAAGCTGCGTGTTATCCATGAATGCTGTTTAACACCTGGAAGCATTTCCATTGGGCTGGGGTGGTCCAGCTGTAACTGGCGGGTAGAGGTGTTTCTGCAGTCCCCAGTAGGCTGGATTGTCAGGGGTCAGGGGGTGTGTGTGCTGTGTGTGTAATAAAATGGAAGTTTTCAGCAGAAATGCTTCAGTGGAATTGGGTATCAGTGAGCTTGGGTATGTAATGCCTGAGGAGGAAGAAAAGCGTCTTCATCCTTCCCTGGGGGTGTGAGAGCCTGTCAGTGGCTTCTGTCTTTAGCAAAACTGGCAGTATCTTGCAGGTTTGGTGCTAAAGGAGGGTTCTACTGGCACGAGTTCGTGGCTCTGTAGGTCACAGTAGTGGACCAGGCACCTGCACTGATCCACAGTTCCCATGGAATTCTGCAGGGGTGCATCTTTGTTTAGGGCCCTGCTGGGCAGTGAACAAGTGCAGCTTCCTTGTCTCATGCCAGTGCTCTAGGGCTTGGGAGCCATTGACTCCAGGCCCCCACTGACAGGTTTCCTGTGGATGTCTGACAGTTGCACAGAGTTACTGGAGTCAGGAAGCAGCACTTAGCTTTCCCGCCAGGACAAAACAGAGGCCATCAGGTAAGGGATGTGCCTTCCTCTTGTCAGAGAGGGTTCTGTGAGGAGTTGATGAGGAGTCTGTAATGGTGAAGTCATTCTGTTGGAGGTGGGGAGGACACTGCTGCTGCTTTCAGGGGTTGTCCTGATGATCCACAGGCTTGCTGAGTGCTGGGAGAGTTTTCCATACCTCTTGGTAAAGTACAGAGTTTGCCTTGCCACCAGGGAGGGTTCCTTCTTAACTTTCTCACTTTGATTCTGTGATGGATAACACTGCCAGGGACATCCTTAATGCTGTACAACCTCTGAGGTTCCCTAAAGGTGATATACATCATGTGTAAGCGTTGCCATCTGCAGAATGCTGCTTTATGAAGAACTTCCAACTCTGCCTTAAGTGGGAGGCTGGAGTGACAAAGTGATGGTGTCACTTTGCAACTGGCCCTTGAAAGATGGTCCATTCCCTTCGGGAACCATCTGTATAGCCCCATGTGCCTGACGGAATGTTTATTGTGTTTGGCTGAAATAAAGAAAATCATCTTTCTGTTCCTTGTGCTGTGATTTTCAGGGAATATAAAAGCTTTCTGAAAGATTGTTCCCTTTTGGCCCAAGGACAGTTAAGTTTGCAGCTGGAGCACAGGCTGAAGGTTTAGCTTTGGTGGAAGTTTTGTGAAACCTAAGTGTCACAAAGAGCAGTTGATACTGATTTCTTTCCTCCTCAGCGCCGGAACCAGCCTTCTGTTTGCCTGTGATTAATCAATTTGCATAGCAGGTGGGGATAGCAAATTACCCACTTAGCTACAAGCAGGAGTGGCTTTAAAGGGATGGAAACATCTGAAATAATGTTTGAATAAAGAACTTGTGAAGTTGTGTGAGGTCAGTAGCCAGCTGTTGATAGGAGTGGTGTCTGAGCAGCAGCATGCTGTAGATTATCACCTTAACGATGATTGCCCTGTCACTCTGGCTTGGCCAGTCCTTCATTCCCCCTTGTGTCAGCCTTCTTCCCTGAGGCTCTTGGAAAGGTTGCAAGGAGAGCAGAGATGTACATGAGGGTTTTCTGACCTGGGCTTAGTAAGGTTATGCTTATCAACAGGTGCCCAGGTACTGGCTGGGTTCTGGTATTTTCCGGCATTGGTGCCAGTATGTACCTGGAGGTGGCTGAGAAGACAGCATAAGGGTACCTACACCTGGAAGTGCTGTTGCTCTTGTGTGGCTGGTCCACAGCACTCTGGCTGTCTCTACAGTGGTGTTTTTTATCAAGTAACTTAAAAGCTATTCCTTCTTTTAGTGTAAATACTGTTGAAAAGGTTTAGAAAAGTGCTGAAATTCAGCCCTACTGCTTTCTATCAAGTTCCCTTAGGTTGTTTTGTATTGATGGTGGTGGTTTTTGTTGTGGAGGGTTGGAGGTTTTGTTTGTTTGTGGTATTTTGTTTCAGTTGTGCATGTTGTTTTCCTGTTTTTTCCCCCCCAATACCTGTTTTTGTTATTTTGTTATTTCACATAAAGGCAGGGAAACACTGTGCAAGACACAGAAAAGATGATGGCAACAGGGACAGATGAGGAAAGAGTTCCCAACTCAAGAGACAAGGCTGGAAAGAGCAGCTTGGTTAGCTGTGTGTGATGGCATCTGTCAGGAGTATGTCAGGGCAATGAGCTGTTGAAGCTGAGGGATGGAATGGGCACACAGGGAAATGCGTATAAACCGCTCACAGTTACAAAAATTCCCTGTAGCACAGGAGATGGGCTCTGCAGTTCAGAGATAGCCATGCTCAGGCAAGGGGCAGTTCATTGGTGTTAGGACATTGCATTGACCCACCTGCCCTGTGCAGCTTTCCTGGGGCCTAAGGGGGCTCTGACACTGATCACCCAGGGAAGCTGTGTGCATCAGTAAGATGATTCCTCAGCTGGGAATACCAAACAACTCAGTCTGCACATGGCATTGCAAACTGGGCTTGTCTTCTTTCCTGTCTTTCCCTCTCGCCTTCCTCCTTCTGCCTGGCGTTTCTCTCTCTGGGTGACTGTCTTCAGAGCTTCAGACACCACTGGCTGTGATGCCTGTGTGTCCCTGTCCCAGCTGGTTGTGCCTAAGTGCTTCTAACAGCTCTTCCAGTGTGGGTGAGAAGGCATCTTGATCTGCTGAGTCTCATTTTTTCCAGTGGCAGTATGAGCAAATTGATTTCCTAATTTCTCATTTTATGTGAATGGACAGCAGGACAGCTGCACGATGCTGGTAACAGCAATGAGAATGAAAACTGCAGGAATCGGTGAATGTCTCAAAGTCCTTGGCTTTTTGACTAAAATAGCTTCACACAGTTTCCAAGACATTTATTTTTCTTGCTCTAACATCACTAGAAAAATCTAGCCATAGACTTGGGGTATTTAGAACAGTCTAAATTAAATAGTAATGAACTGACCATTTGTTTAAAACCCTAGCATTTCATTAAACATGGTTGTGCAAGGTTCTTGCAGATCTGCCAGTAAGGGAGATGGGTTTGGCTTCTTCAGGCCTCAGAACTGACATTGGTTTAATTGGGAGGAAATAGACAAGACGGTCAAGTATCAGGATTTAAAATGCAGATGTCAGGTTAAATGTCCATAGTGCAGGAACTCTTTATGTAAAAAAGTAGTTACATGTAAGGGTAGGTGGGGTGTCCCATTAGGAAAGGTGGCTCACAAACACCTGCAAACCAGGAAAAAGTGCTACCTACTTGGAATAGTGGCCTTATGGACCTGTTTGGTGGCTGGCTTCTCACTGGGTATGTGTGCTGTCTGAGCTGCACCCTCACCAGCACAGTGGGAATGGCAATGCGCAACATCCACCAGGGGAACAGATGTGACATGCTGGTCACCACTCTCCTGCCTTGCCTGGCTTATGTGGCAGAACTGCCACTTCTCATGAAGGTCAGAAGGGAGCTACCATGCGCTCTCTGGAGATGTTTGTTGGAATTACTGACTATAATGAGAAGCGTGAGGATGTGCTCAAGGAGTTTCTGCAGGCAAAAGGCCTTTGGCTCTTCAGATAGGTCCAGGTCAGGAGAGATGTCTGGAGAGGAATATTGCAGGGCAGCAGTGAAGCATCTGGAGAATTTGTATGAGCAGTTCTCTTCAAGATGCGTTTATCTACAAAGTCTCTCAAGGGTCCTTGGAGAAGATAAATCAGCTGCCTTCCGTGTTGACAAGAACACAAGTTGAGGAAAGATTTGTCAGTAAGCAGGGCAGCAGTGCCCACCCTCATGGCCAAGGACACGGGTGGAGCTGCAGAAGGACAGAGGAAGCCTGAAGGGATTCCATCTTGAACCTGACTTGTCAGGTGGGAGGCTGAGGTGCACGGCCTGGCCCATAGCCCCATTCTTTGAAGGTGTGTGAATGGAAACATCCGGAAGAGGGCTGGCTTGGAGCACTTTATTACTATCAGTGCCTTGGTTATGTTTACACTTTGTCATTGCTCACTTTTATGGGTGGGCTGGCTTCACATGCAGTATATTATGCAATGGTTTTGTCATGTATCAGTGATGATATTAACAGTCTAATGCTAAACAGGTTCTGAGGAAATGAGGAGGAAAAAAAATGACTTACTATATTTACCCTGAAACAAGATTCAATCTGCCACTGTATTTAATGCTATATTTTTCATTATCTCACAAGCATATGTTGGAACTGCTACAGATGATGAAGTTAGCTGCTGGGCAGAGCTATCATCAATGCTTTCCATCTTTATTTTAATAAGAGGAACGAGCAAATTGTTTGTGACCTTTGTCAAGGGCTTCCTGGAAGACAAGAAACCTAGCTGCAACAGAATTGCTAGCCTGGAGCCCTGCTGAATATTCAATGCTTGAGCCCTGCCTGAAACGTGCTGTAACAAAGCCATTGTGCTGATGGAGCCGTGTCTGCCACAAAGGAACTGAGAGCTAACAGCAAAAGTTAAACCTTTCCTTTCTTCACCTCATGCTCCTGGAACAATGTGACAATATGCTGTTTTGTTCAACCTACTTGCAGGGTAGGAAGCTGAAAATGGTATCTCCCTGACAGCTGGCTCATCATGCATATGCTGCTGTGGAGACGAAAAAAAAAAAAAGTGGGCTTTTGGTTTTTTAGGAAGTAAAAAGCTGACAAATGTGCTGTTGGTATTTGTCGAAAGAGGGGCATGTCCCCTATGGCCGAAGCGCTGAGGAGTAGGGAGATGTTGTTTTGAGATACCTCGCACAAAGAGAGCTTTGTGTGACTCGAAGCATGTGACAGTATGGAGCAAACAAGAATGCCGAGGCAGAGATGGTTATAAAATGCATTCCTGGCATGGAAGGGGTTCCTATGGAATCTCCTCGCTCATGCCAGAGTGCCAGAATACTAAATGCCATCACCACCCCTCCACAAGAAACCTCCATCCTGAGGCATTACTCCAGTCTGTAGGCAAACTGGGGCAGGGGTGGCCTGTCCTGGCACTGGAATTACCTCTCAGCAGCAGTGGCTTAGACTTCTTTTTTTTGTGCAGTTCTTAACAGTTTGTAGAGATGGAGATTGTACTAGATGCTGTCTGTTGATGCAGGTGAAGGCTTTGCAGGTGACCTCAGATAAAACACTTCACTGTGGGTGCTTATTTAACCTTCCAGGCAGCATTTCATATATAGGGAGAAAGAAAAGTGCAGTACAAGTGATAATACACCCCTGTCTGCTATCTCCACTTCTGGTGACCGACTCAGTGTTCACATTCCCATAACATGGTGCAAGGGGATCTGGGCACCAGGTTTATAGTGGGGTGATTTTATTTTGGCATCAGCTGTTTGTAGTTCTCTGAAATCTCGGTACATTACTCTGATGCATTGACACTAGCATTTTTTGCTCACTATGGTATCCTCAAAGCTTGGATGGAAAGCCCTTTGTGGTCATCTGAGGAAGTTCAGTTATCAATGCAAATTTCATCAGCCTTTTGTGGAGCCCATGACACTGGAGATTGAAAACATCATTCCAGAATTGGTATGTGGTTATCCCTGTATGGGTGTAATGGCTGTACATTAGATGAGGAACCTGCCCTTAACTCCCCTTGCAAAGTAAACGAGCAGTGATCTGGAATGGCAAAGATCTGAAGTCGCTTTTGGGCACCTTTGGCACTTTCTTCTAAAGACTTCAGACCATTTGTTGCACCTTTAACTTGGTGATGCCATTTATCAAGATTATTTTCACATCAGAAACCTTCTGAAAACCGAGTGTACAGTGATTCCTGGCATTAATGCTTCTGTGCAAAACCATCTGGTAGAAGCTTGGAGCGCTGAACGAAAGGTGTAAACCTGGATTAGCGTGGATATGGTTCTCTGTTGCCTTTGGCTCATTCACATCTCACTGGATGTTTTCCAGGTTCCCTTGGAAGAGCCAAGATTGCCATCAGTGTAGTGGCATATGTTAAGATTCATATGACGTATTACCTAAAAGTCATAAATGATTATACTCTGTCTCTTTACAGGGCTGTGATTAGAAATTTTTATATAAATGCACCTTCCCAAGAAAAATGGCACATGATGTTCAAAAACAGTATGCACAGCAGCTCTGATGAAGTACTTTGACTCAGTTAGGATGTTGTCTTGAAAACAATCTGATCTGAGTATAGTGAGGAAATAATGTCCTTTTTTAAATGCACTGATCTTAGATGAGGTTTCTGCTGGCATTGACATGGCTGGGGAAGAATATGATTGAGAGACAAATGCATAGAACACACTGCTCTGTGAACTGGAAGTACTTGGCCCTAGAATCCAGTTTGTGGTCCTGGCATTGTGACCATGTCACTTGACAGAAATCTAACATGTACACACATGTATAGAGATGTCCTGTTCTCACATATGACTGAGACAGGTTTCACTTGGGCTTTTAAGTTGCTGCCATAAAAATGAAGAAGTTATCCCTCCCTTAAACTCTCATTTTTCTGGTGTAAGTCAGCTCATCTTGAATTCTGCCGCTGATAGAAGGTGTAATATGCCCACTTAAGTTAGCTGTAGATTTGCTTAACTGCTGCTTCAAACGCAGGTACAGAAATCCATCCAGCAAAGAGAAACAGACCCAGAAAGCTCACCTAAGCGATCTGTGTATCTCTGTATTTTGAAAAACAAATGAAAACAACAACAACAAAACAAAAACCCAAAAAGCTGAAACCAAACAAACCAAAACCCTCCCCACCATAAAAAATTAATTGGGTGGCTCTCTTAAATATCTAAAAAGAGGACATGGAGCAATTTGCATGAGGCATTTGAGTAAAACAGGAAAGATTTAATGCTGAGAAGAATGTGCTTTTTTTGTCTAACAACAATAGATTTTTCAAACAAGATGAAGAGATCCAGTCATTCTAATCAGCGCTGATTCACTTTCTCTCCCAGAGGGATTATGTGTGTGCTCTTTGGTGGGTACGACTGCAATTTGCTCTCTCCTCTCAGTGTCTCAGACATCGGAGCAGCCCAATACAACATGAAATGGGACAGACCCAAATAGAGGTGGTGAATCAATTAGGAATCAAAGAGTTCAAGAAGCAGGAAAAAAAACAGGAAACAACTGGCTTGTTTTTTAGCATGTGTGAACTTGTGCAGGGCTCACACAAGTTGTCAGTGTGACTTGGACTCACCTTTCATGTGGGGAGTGTGTGACGCGGCCCCTCAATGGCACCTGTAGCCCACGACTGCTATTCTGGCCTCTCCGCAGTGTGTGATCAGTGTGAGATGTGCGGTGCTGCTGCACGAGCACTGGTGTATTTTCAGACACAGGTGTTGTACGTGGCTGTGTCTGCCTGCTCCTGTCACCCCCCCCATCAGCACCACAGGCGGGTTTCCAAGGCTCAGTGTTGCCACGGGATCAGCTCTCCCATGATTATGTGAGGGATCAGCATGATCGGCTGTCACTGATTTCACTGACATCTGTCCCCACAGCGAGACATGCTGCAACATGAATTATTGAAGACATACACATGCAGATCTGTGTCATCATTACGCCAAACAATGCGCTTTGCCACTCTCCGGAGAGCACAGAGAGTCATGTGGACAGCTGCTTTAACCCTTTCTGACAATCTGTTACCAGCTTCCCAGCACAGGAACTTTGTGGAGGTCTGGGAGACTTGGGCAGCCCCAGTCCTCGCTCACCATGCTGGGCTGCTAATGCAGAATTACTGTCTGGAGAAGTTTCCTTCTCTGCAAGGCTTTGCGAAACAAGGCATTTGAATCTTGATAGGAGAGCTTGGTCTTGCAACAGGGAGAGAACATCAGACCTGATCCAGAAAAAGACCTGGTTAGTTTAACCCTCAGTGAAGGTGGGCTTAAAACCCCATCATTAAGCATGACTGAGACTTGAAAAACTTTGGGGGGCTCTGAGTGCTTTGGTCACTGCATGGTGGTCTGAAGGAAGGGGGTTAGGAAGCAGTCTTAGGAAACAATAATGGATTTGACTTGCATCACTGTGTGGATTCCAAACGTGTGCTACTTGCAGCCATTTTTGTTTGCTGGTTTAACAGTGTGTATGATTAAGGCAATCAGGTCCTTTTGTAAAGGATAAACTAATAGACATTTGAGTCTCAAACTACCTATCCCATCAAAAATGCTTCGACTCAAGCTGGCTTTTGTATCCCATAGTAGAGTGAGCAACTTCTGAGTCTGGGTAACTTTATGGTTAGGATGAAGCCCTTTTCCATTTTAGTGCAACTTCAGCAGAGATTTAAGTGAAGCAGACACATAAAGGCCCACTCTTCTGACCTTGGAGGGCTGCTGTGGGATCCAAGTGCCTCTGCTTCACTGACCTTCTGAGTGAGCTTCATAATTCGAGGGCTATTTACAGCTGTGAAGTAGTTTTCATCAACGTATCTGATAAACCTTTTCTCTGCTGGTTGGAGCTTACAGAAATGAACCATATTGATTGGTTTTGCTGCCTGCTTAGTGTGCTTATGAGTTATTTTTTATTGGTTTGTAATGACTGGATTTGTTTGGATGGTTTTTTTTTTAATCTCACTGTTTTCTGCTCCTGCACAATAGATACTGATTCAGGAAAGACTTAATACGTCTCAAACACTGTCAGAAGGGAGGATGAGCTCTCCTAAAGGGCTTAGCAGGAGTCAGATGTGGCCTTCACCTTGTTGTACAAATAATTATAATGCAGACCCTTGGTCAGGGCCATGCATCCACAGCCATGAATGTTTGGAGCTTTGGGGGAATGGATTATTTGCTCTAAATATACTCCAAGTAATTGTATAGCTCATATCCAGCAGGTCAGGATTACAAATTTCATTACAGATTTCAGAGATTGGAAGCCTTTGTACAATTACCCTAAGTCCAGCTAAGAGGTAGAATCATTCCTTCAAGATGGACTAGGAGAGGGATACTGATCTGACTTTCCCTAGGCTTCAATTTCATTAGGAAAATAAGAATCCTTTTTCATTTCATCTGGGTTTGATAAACCCTCAGACATATCAGGTATGATACATGCTTGGAGCCTTTTCCCCCACATTTCTCTAAGCTGTACAGGTCAATATCCTTCGGGCGTCTCCTTGCTTATTCCTGAACAACTTTCTGACTACTGGCTAAGGGGCTCCCTTGTGAAAAGCCTTATGAGGCAGAGGAAATGCTGCGGGCAGGTTGCAGGAGCATGTCTACATAAGACCAAATTGTCAGAGTATGGCCTTGGAGGTGAGGGTTGATGCAAGAAGGTGTTAAACACTGATGCTAACCCAGGGACAACTGGTTTTACCTACACACGGGTCAGTCAGTGTTTATGTCTATGCAGCAGGGTATTGATTTTCTGCTTGGCAAAAAGAAAATAACATTCACTATAAAGCTAATCAAATTACACTGAGTGCTAAGATAGAAGACCCAGAAGGGTAGTAGGGGGGAATAAATCACACTGCTCTGTGAGTTGGCTAGAGGCTTGAAAAGTGTGAGCAGGAGGTAGCTCTGGGTGCTCTGGGCAGGCTGTGACTGGGTGTGACTCAGGTGCAGTACTCAGGTGCTGAAGATGAGCGCTGGGCACCGGTGCTCTGTGGAATCAGGGCTCACGCAGGTGAGAATTGAGATGGGGAAGTAGGCACAGCCCTTTCTCTGCTGCCATGGGCATGAGCCAAGTGGCATACAGGGTTTAAATATCAGAGATTGCTGCTGCACCATGTCTTCTTATCCACATCTGTGGCCCTCATCTTCCCTGCCTGTGGCAGAGCAGAGGATGGTGACAATGAATTCCATAAGGTGAGTGAACAGGATTGTATGTTTCCCATCAAAAGAGCAGCATCTGTTGTTTTTAGCACTTCTTGGAATCATGAGTGTCTTAAATCAAACTAACAGTACATTAAGGTTGTTTGAGGTATTAATACTCCATATTTCTGGGCGGGTTTTTTTGTTGTGGTTGGTTTGTTTGTTTGTTTGTTTTGTTTTTTAAAATAAAAGGACATTGCCTTTAGTGTTTCAGGCTTCCCTATAGCTGGTGTTACTTTCCAAAGCAGCAGCTAACTGCTGTTGTTTTCTCACTGCTTTGCCGGTGTCACACGGGTGTTTGTTTAAAAGCAGAGCTGCACTGTAACAAAAATCTGCGTGTGTGAGTGGACATACGGGGAACCTGTGGGTCATATTCACTGTTCCTGGATGCTGTAGTCATAGCAGCCTGAAACATGTTATTAGCCTTTGGCTTTGGGAAGCCATATGGCCAACAAATCTGGCCAGAAGCAGACTGAATCCAATTCACAGAAAGCTGGTAAACCTGGATTTGTTGCTGAGAGTGTCCAAATGTTGTCTTTAGTCAGCCAAGAAAATACTCACAGCCAAACTATTATGATAAAGTAAGACTGATTGTTGTGTTTTCACCTGACAAACACAGGTGATGGATGCAAGGAGTGACAGGAAACCACCAGCATCTCTGTCAGGCAGTGCAAGTTCATAGCTGCTCCTTCTAAAGTGTGGCTCGGGCTCTGGTATAGTATCAGCATTATGCTGGTGGGGCTTTGGCTGCCATCCTCTTCTTTCTGGTACCTACTTGAGAGGAGGAGAACAGGCTCAGACTTGGTGCTCAGTGCTCTGTCCAAGCAAAGAAAGAACAGAGCGGACTTGGGCATCACCTCTCTTAATATTTATGGCAGCATTGCCCAGTGGACTTTGAGTTTGGGACCTGGCTGGAGCTGGATTGCTGTTGTTTTTCAGTTTTTTAATGAGGGAGATGTAACTCTTATTACGTGAAAATCCAACGTGTTTAGCTCCACAAGAGGGGGGTTGATTTTTATTATCTTTCTCTTGTAAGAGTTACTTGCTTAAGAAGCTTTCAAAATATTACCCAGTCACTGAAGGTTCTTTAAGAAAAATATGACTGCTCGTGTAAACAATTAATGGTTGTTAAGCGTGGCAGTGTATATTATGACAAACAACACATGCTACATTATGCCAGCTGGTGTAATGATGTGATAATGTCTGACTCATTAACTCTGGCACACAGTTTACGATGCCCTTCTATGACAGGATTAATTGATTCACACATACATTAAAACAAAAATAACTAAACTGAAATTCAGCTGGAAGCCTGGCTTCTCATTTGTCATCAGCCCTGTTGGTGGCTGCAGCCAGTCTGGGCCCAGTGCAGAGCCAACTGAGGTTTGTCCCCTGACCTCTGTTTTGGCCAACTCCGTATCTTGTGAGAAGGGAGGAAGTGATGAGAGCAGCCACCAGACTGAAGGGCCCCTGTAATGACTTTCAGGTATTCTGGGACTGTTTGGATCAAGTAATTAAGTTGAACGTGAATATACCCCAGAATTGCAAAGCCCTTTTTGCCTGAGTAAAGCCACCAATGCATGGCCTGTTTGCTGTCTTGTCTGTCCGGAGCCAAGAGCTAGTTAATATTTTGTGTCAGTGCACTGAGATAAGCTGTTACTGGGGAATGTTTCCCCAAACCAGAACCTGGGGACAAGGAGAAAGTGCTGAGGGGTGGCTCAAAGTTGTCCAGGCAGTAGGAAAACTGAATTGGAAACAGATTAATAAAAAAGAAACAAACCAAATTAGCTTAAAATGGAAATTAAAAAGCTTGTGGTGATGTGATGTCTGGTTTACCTGCCTTGTGCTCTGATGCCAGTGAGGAGCCCAGTGTGTCTCTGCTGTTGACATTGAAGTTGTATTGTCACTAGGCTTAGATAAACAGTGCAATCTACATCTTCCCATTTGACAGGGAAGGAAAGAACAAGTTAATTGTTCATACTAAGAAATCTTTGCAGTGGTCTTGCTGAGTGACAGTTTGTAGCAGAAGGAAAGTCCAGGGGCCTACCTGTTGTGCTCAGAGCTATTGGCAAAGGGAGACTGAAGGGAGGGAGAGCAGGGGGGTAAGTGCAGGAGCTGTCTGGGAGCTTGAAAGAAGAATGCAGGTGGAATTGGAAGTTTATTTCAACCTGTGTCTTATTCTGGCTTTCCAAAAGGCAAAGAAGCTGGTAAAGTAAACAATGTGATCTGAGCAAAGAGACTACTACTCAAATGCCAAATAATAGAAGAGTTCTAAGGAAGAAGTGGCATTTTCCAATAAGTAGACTTCATACCATTTAAGAAATCGAGGTGGCTGAATCTGAATGCTCAGTATGTTCTTCGTGTTCACGTTTTAAATAGGTTCTCTTCATTTGTGGTATGACTTCTAGAAGTGGATCATTCCTGCAGCATGGAGCAGAATGTGAAGAAGTTCTCTTTGAGCAAAGAGATCTGTTAAAGGGGGAACAGCCCAGTGCAAGTATTTGGAGTAGGTGCTTTAACTTTGCTACTGGAAGCTTAGGATGTGGATGAGATCTGGGATGTGAGTCAGACCTGGCCACCTCAGCTGCTGTGTTTCACTCTTGATAAACACATGGCAGCAGTCACTGAAACTCTCTGAAAGCTCAAAAATAGGTCCCTGTTTCCAGAGGAATCTCCTTCCTCATGGGCTTGCTGGATCATAGAGTTATACTGGCAAAGGGTAATCTAGAAGTGAGTCTAATAGGCAATCTCTGTTACAGTCATCTCTATGCAAAAATGTTTCTGAGTGAAACAGTATAATGAAAAGCCTTTCCCTTTCACTGAATACTTGGAGTTTTGCTCTACTCCTCTCTCTGAAAAGTAGACATGTTTTATGTTTCATCCACCTTCCCTGCTTCCACTTTCCTCTGCAAATAAAATCTTTTGTTTGGGGCAAGTGTATTTCCTGTGCTTTTTCCAGCTGGAATCCTGATGTGACATTGATTTTGGTGCTGGACTGCCAGCCTTGGCCTAATAGGGCAACTGGTGATCCTTACAAATGTTTTCAGCCAGGGTTCTGACCCTGTGGAGGTGGTTGGGAACATGGAGCACTAAGATTCCATTTGAAATGAAGCTTTGCTGGGGTGTGTTGGAATGGAGCTAGCTCAGGCTTTTTCCAGGGTGTTTGCATGGTTTTGTGCAAGGAGGACCTGTCAGAGCATCCTCTCTTTGTTTTGGGTTTGTGTTGGGTTTATGATTGTGGTGTCCTGCCTACAGCTGGGCAGAGTGCCAGTAGGAAGGATAATCGTACTTGATTTATGATTGTGAAGATAAATGGAATAGTAATTATAGGCAGTATTTTCACTGTTTGAATTATGTTGGGCACTGACTAGTTTCATGTGTCCTAACTTTCTCTGCCAGTGGCTGCTGCTGCCTGAGGGGCTTTGCAGGTGTTCATGCCACACACTCTGGCATGAACTCCAGGCGCATCCACAGGGAGGTGAAATGCCTGCTCAAACATGGTTGTTTCCTGTGGCTTTGAGTCTTGCTCCACTCACTCTGCAGTCATTTCCTCTTTGAAATGCACTACTATGCAAGTGTGCCTCAGTGTACCTCTCTGTCTCACTGTGGGGAGAGCCCTGATTGGCCTCAGGGTGGGCTCATGTTTGGTTTGCTGGAATTTCTCCAGGCAAGGGGAGCATTGGGGTACTGTTGAGTTTCCAGCCTATGCTTAGTGAGCTGAGAGCTGGGGCTGTGCACTCAGCCGGCATCACAGTCACTTGGTGGGACACGGGGACCACGACAGATATGTTTTATTCTGGAGCTCAACACATTCTTCTGGAGACTTCACGTCTCCTATGTTGAACTTCTCTGTCGTTTGTTTTTTTTTTTTTTTACTCAAGTATGGTAATTGTGTGACTTGAAAACCCAGTTCAAATCAAGTCCTTACAGTGTTCAAGTGCACTGTGAGAATTGTTTCTGCCCTAAAGAGCTTGCAGTAAAGAAAGCAGGTAGGGAGAAAAACAGTATTTTATCTCAAATAATCCCTGAGAGTCTGGCATAGACAATGATTCAAGATATTATCTGTAATTGATATATGTTGAACTGGTATTTTTTTTAAAAAATTAGATGTTCGGCCAGAAAAATGCCGCATTAGTCTGTGTGAACCTTGACTGTAAGGATTTGAGTTTGGCTTATCGTGAGATGTACCAATCTCAGTGGGCTGATAAATCAGGCGCTGTGCTTCTGTCCAGGGTTTAGATGACATAATTGGTTGCATGAGGTTTTCAGAAGAAAAACGAAATTATGATGATAAAAATAAATTATAAATATTGCCTAGGTGGGGGGTGGATGCCTGCACACACACTGTACAGATTGTACAGCATACCTGTATAGTGTTGCTGGTAACAGAAGTGTGCATCCTGCCTCATGCAATCTCCTAATGGCCAAGGATGTTTTATTGGCCACCTTAAGTAAAGTGCCTTGCTTGGAGCTTGTGTCCCTTGGGCCCTGAGGTGTGCACACACAGCTCTGAGGGGGTTCCTAGCTGCTGCCAAGGGAACAGTATTTCTGGGGCTTGTGGTGATGGTGGAGAGGCTGAATTTCAGCTGAAGGCTGCATCTGATGATGAGGGAAAGATAGCAATCACCTCCAGAGGGATAATGGATCGCGTAATTAGCTGCACTTAGACTTTGTTTCCTCCTGATGTGAAGTTTGTGCTTAAGGTAGTTACTTTCATAGACCGCGGTAGCCCTTGTCTTGGAATTTGTCAGAGGTTTCTGTCCTGGATAAGTGTGTAATAGCTAATAAGAAATAGCCTGTGGAGGTGCTGGGACAGTAAAGGACTGTAATGCATACTAAACACAGGGGCCGAGCACTGCTGGCAATTCCTCCAGGTCTCCTCTAAACCAACTGGTAAAGGTTTTGCTGCAAACTGATGTGGATATTTAAATATTTCTCAGGTTAAGTTTATTCATTTTGTTTTGATTAAAACAATTGGAACAAATGGTGTGGCTCTGATTTCAGCAGGAGGTTCAAGTGGGTGACTGACTGAGTTGAGAGTGTATTTAATCCAGGCCTGAGCAGAGAAATTACTCATGGGGATCTTACTGAGCTACATGATTTAAAGAAAAAAAAAAA
>VZUA01019961.1:0-26426 GCA_013401035.1 Horornis vulcanius | reverse complement strand
CTGCTCAGAGCCCTCCCTGCAGACAGGAACAGACAGGGATGAGCTTCCTTCTCAGCTCTTTTTTCACTCCTTTACCTAAAATTTGGAAGAGATTCACATAAAAATCCCCCTGATGCTACCCCAGTGCTCCCAAATGGCTCAGCCACTGCAGAGGGTGAGCAGAGAACTCCTGCAGAACCACTGTGAGATGCTCTAAATGCAAACACCAAACCTCTTCCCCTGGTGCAGGAATGGGATGGAGGGGCAGCCCAGAACAGACCCAGCCAGCAGCTTGTGGCATTTTCATCCCATTCCAGTTGGAGCCAGCAGCGGCTTTACCAACAAAAAAACCTCCTAACACAGCCCTGTATTTTTTATTTTTGTGGAAATGCATTCACAACATATTTAAACACTTAACCGGAGGCTATTTGAAGAAAGACAGATGGACAAGCACTTAAATTTCAAAAGTCAGACCTCTAATTTCCCCAAAAGAGAATGGTTTGTGTTTCAGCTAACAGGTTTCAGTGTTGTTGGCCCCAAATTCCCCATAAGGATTCCATTTAACAGAGTGATCAAACACACTTCGAGTGGAAATGTATGGACAAAGTCAGGGACCTTGAAGTCTAACATTAAAAAAAAATCATTAATAAAAGCTCTGCCTTCACAATGTGGATTCCATGACTGTTTGATATCCTTCACAAACCTCTGTTATTCCAGGAGCACTCACAGAAGTGCCTGTGAGACTCCCACAAGCAGGATTTGAAAATATGAAGAAAATAAAAAATATCTGTTTATGAAGATCCAAGGAGACTCCAAAAATCCACCTTCTACTCTGATCCATGTCTGAACCAAGTCTGTCTAAATATAAGAAAAGACTAAACTGTGATGGGCAAAGCACCAGGATATTCACTTCCCACAGCAGCTTTTTACCCAGGCAAATTCCCAGTCAAATTGTAAACCCAACCCTATAAAACTGGATTCCCAGTGAGAAAGTCTGACTACCCAACCCCTCTCCTGCTGAAGGAGAATCAGGATCAGTTGCCCATGGAATGCTTTGAAACCCTTGGAGTAGTGCTAAAAGAAATGCAATTAGCAACCTGTCCAACATAAGGAAAAGGTGTTTAGCTTGGAGTGTGCAGGAATTGGGGATGCAGCACATTGCAGNGAAACCCTTGGAGTAGTGCTAAAAGAAATGCAATTAGCAACCTGTCCAACATAAGGAAAAGGTGTTTAGCTTGGAGTGTGCAGGAATTGGGGATGCAGCACATGGCAGGCAGGGAGTAAGATTCCCTAGGACTTCTAATTGAGTGAGTGGTTCTGAAAAATGGCTGTGGAAATATCAAAAGCTTTTAAAAGCCCAGTGAACTCCTCCTAGATCTTGGCTTAATTGATTAAATTAGTGTAAGAGCCACTTCCCAGTAACAACTGCAGATTTTATGAGGTATGAAGCAGTGTCTGGACACAGGCACAGAGAGGGATTAACATGCACAGGGCAGTGCTGCTGGGGTTTCAAAGGCTTCTGCTGTGTGCTGAAGGAAAGAATTTACTTCATGAACCAGAGCTGGGACCAATCAATTCCAGAAGGAAGAATCACTTCAATCCAGAACGCCTGAATCAAAAGCCTTAGGAACGGGATTCTTTCATGCCAGCAATTAACACATGGTGCCTGTTCTAGAGGAACAAATGAAAGAGCTTTTCTGAAACCTCATTACTTAATAAGTCCTGAAAATTTCAAAGTGATTTTAAAAACCAAATTCCTCCTGCTTCCTTGTAACTATTTAATACCTTCTCAGAAAGAGATGGAGCAGATTTCAGAGACAAGAGTGACACTGACCTTAGAGGAAGGGCTGTCATGTGCCCTAATTAAACACAGAGATTGCACAATGTCCCATTACTGTCTAACCAGTCCCTCTTCCAGTTCCCTGTGTCCCTGGGGATTGATGTCCATGTCAACAGCCTGAGCAGGATGCAAAGGGGCTGCAAGAAACATCACTTCAGGGAGAAAGCATCTCTTGAAAGATCCACAAGAAATTCAGGATTTAATCGCCCCTCCTGCATCTGCCAGAGGGGCTGCAGCTGTGTGGGTTCATCTCGTGGGGGCAGAAGCTCTAAACTCTGATTTTATCTACTAATTCAGAACTGATTAAATGCAAGTAGCTGGTAATGTGGATCTGACCAGCTGGGGCACACAAAATTAATGCAAAATGCTTTTAGAAGGCTCCAGGCTCTTTTGTAGAAGGTTGGAATAGTTTCTAAATATGAGATTAGTACCCCAAAGAACGTGAGTGACACCTTTGGGTCCTGCTCACTTGTTGGCCCCCTGCAATAGGTCGTATTTTAAACAAGACATTGGGATTTACACTGAGCAACAATCCAGTGGCACTGTCAAACTCTGCATCCACTCTCATTCTCCATCTGTTTCTAGGACAAAATGAATCTCAGCATGTTCTCTGTGTAAATCATCCACACACAGATGTGCTTCACACTAGAGAGGGATCTTTCCTGCAACTCAAAGCAACTGAACCAACTCATCTCAAATCCTTTACAAGCTCACCTGCTTCTGCAGTGATGCCTGAGCCAAAGAAAAAAGAAAGATCTGTTAAAAATATTTTCTGAAATTCCACCTTGAAACACAATTCTTGAAATATTCTGGCCAGATGAATGTAAAACATTGCAGCAAATCTACACAGAGCAAAGTGAGATTCTTCCTGGAGATAATTTCAAGCACTAAAATGTAAATTATGACCCTAAAGCTACAAGGAGAGACAAGTAAGCCTCAGAATGATCCCCAGAAGCAGCAGGGTGGCCGAGCTCCCAATTCAGGGCAGGAGGTGAATGGCATTGTTACCTCACAGCTCAGCACCCTTCATTAAGGGAAAGAATAAAAGTGCTGCAGGAGTCCCAAAGGTTTCTGGACTGTAAACTCATGATTCTTAAATTAAACATATTAAACATCTGGAACTATGCCATTGTCACTACAGCCATTAAGGGAAGTCAGGCAATGTGAGAAAGGGAAGGGATGATTTAAACATAAATTAAAAACATCATCCTAATGGCAAGGTAGAGGAAAACACACAAAAAGAAAGACTCTGTTCAGTGTGGCAGCCAAAACACTGAAACCTGATTGTACATTCCAGTATTACAGCCCCTCCCACTTCAAAATTAATTATATTTTAATTATACACAGCTTACAGGGTTTGAATATTTTCATAGTTTTTGTCTACAGTCCTCAGAATAAATCACCTATTTTGGTAGACGGGGATTCCTTTTCTGTGGTAAAAACTTGGGCCAAAATTTTCAAACAGAACTAATGACACTGATTCCAAAGCCAGTTAATTCCTTGCAAAATATGAGTGAAAGAGTCTTTCCCAGCTGGCAAATCCACCACTGTACAAACTGAAGATGATTTTGTTTAAACCCACAGCTTGCATCATCTCTTTTCTGTCATTATTCATTACAGAGATTTTATAACCTTGCAGTGGTCTAATTTCCTATCAAGGCTGTATCTGCTAGAGAACTGACTGGTTTTAATCCAGAATACAGAAAACAAAGAAATACATCAGTCATCCCCTTTAGCAAGATAACAACAGCACATTTTGAGCTCTAAATCTTTAAGTGACTGATATTTTTTTGGCTGAAAATAAGAGGGGGAAGGGTCTGCAAGACCTGCACATGGATGTCATTTACAGAGCAGCAGCCAGCCCCAGCTCTGGCTGGGAACTCACCTGTACGAGTCCCCATCTCTGTTGTAGTCACACAATAGATAATCTTTCCCTACCACCTTGTCTCGTGCAATCTTCAAGGGCTGATCCACAGAGGAGAGGAGATCTTCACACAGGCTCGGGACCTGTGGGGTGAGAGGAAACACGTTAAGGTTGAAAGGCACTGGCACCCCTAAGAACAGATTTCATTATTAACAGCCCACATCTGTCTCAAAGCCAAAACTCTCCAAGAAATCACTTCACTTACACACACCCCTAAGCTCCCACCTCCAATCATTTCAGATTTAATTACCAAACCACTGGTGTGGTCCAGCACACTTCAATACACACACACACACTCCATGTTCACTCTGTGCCAAGGCTGGCCAGGGAAGCGACTGTCCAGGGCTGATGGATAAAGGTAAATATTTACACTGGAGTGGGAATGAGGGAGCTGCTAAAGGAATCTGCCATCCATACACAGGAGTGAGCTTTCCCAAGCTCCCACTCTGGGTCAAGTTCAGAGCAGTTTCCAGGCACCTAGCCAAGCATGACCAGGCTGGCTAATGAGAATAAACGTGTCCGTGCACGTCAAATCCAACACACCTCCCGCATCCTCCACAACCCTCCATGGACCCAGGAGCCCAACTGCCTCCCTGCCCTGCACGTGGGCAAAGATGAGCTCTGCTTCCAGCGTGGCAGGAGGCTGTGATATCCTGCAGGGACATGAGACTCCATCTCCCTGCATACACTTCAGGTAATGTGCAGCCCTGTGCCCCAGTCCACCCCAGGGACCATCAACAATCATTCCTGCAGCTGTTGTCATCAAACAATCAGTGCATCGTGTGATTCCTGCTGGAACAACAGTCCAGTGTCACTGCAAGAGAAATAGACTAAAGCAAAATGCCCTTTCCTAACAACACAACAGGATCACAGGACAACCGGTAAATTCTTGAATAGATTGGTAACAATGTGCTAATAAAACAAGAAATAAATAAGCAGTGTGGAATCTCTTCTACATTCCACTCCACATCATAGAGATGAAAACCTGACTGAGAATATGAGCACAAAAGGCAATCAAGGGCAAAATTAATCATGAAGTGATGAACTCACAACTCAGAAATGAAAAGAGGAGGGAGGGAGGAATAAAAACATGGAAATGTGCTTTCTTCTCTTCAAGCCATTGATTCAGTGAATGGATTAGCACCATTTCAAAGTAAAGAAGCCTAGAGGAGAAAAAACAAATTTGGGGTGCAATAGCCCCGAAACTATTTTAATGCACTAGATCGGACAGAAGAGATCAAACTGCCTGGAACAAAAACATTCCTCATCACAAGTACAAGGCAGTAACATGCAGAGGATGACAGTCAGAGTGAGCAGGGACACACATAAACCAATGTGACTATGAAAGAAAAAAAAAAAGTCCTAAATATAGGGAATATCTGATGGTCTGGCGATAGACTTCTGGAGACAGGGATGCTCTTCAGAACACGTGGTTTATTGTTCGTGGGGTGAGCCTGATCCAGTCCAGCTGAAGCGTGCTCACCCGAAGAGAGAGATCGTCCGAAGAGCGAAGAGCGAAGAGCGAAGAGCNGCACTGGATGGGCTTTAAGATCCCTCCAGCCCAAACCATTCCATGGCTCTAAGATGTGACAGGCAGGACAAACACCTGACCCACACAATCAATCCTTAAACACACAAAAAAAATCAGAAGCAAACCAAGACATGGTTGGTAAAAGCGTGCTCAAAATGAAATATTCATTGAGTATTATAGTATGGAGTATTTTATTTTGGTACTCTACAGACTGTAAAGTGGCCATGAGTGAGAACTGCTGAGCCCAGACCAAGAGCAGGGCAGTTCAGGATTTAACCCAGCTCGAGGCTCTCATGGGAGTTCATCCTTTGGTACCTGCAGGCCTGGCTGAAGAGGTTTCAAAACCACAACACATTCCTGGGTAAACAGAAGTGGACAAGCAGCAGCAACTTTTAGGGAAATTCTTTCTTTTCTTAAGACCAGACAACCCAAATCCTTCCCGGAGCTGATCCAAATCCAGGATCACCAAGGTAGGTGAAATGATGTATCTGTGTCTGTGAGCACATCTGGTTCCCCTTTATCCTTTCCTTCTCTTCCCCATTAACCATTAATTTTGGGCCAACTCTTCAGGCTGACAGCAACTCAATCTGTCTGCTTCACCTTCAGACACAGCACAGGCAGCTCAGCAGCAGCCCAGCACTGGGAGCTCGATCCAGAGGTGACCAGTGGAACTCTGCTATCCCTTGGCCAGGAGCACAGAGAAATGTCCAGGAGCAGACTCCTGGCTCTGACCTGCCTTTGGGATGAGTAATAGTGATGAAAACAGAATTGGGGGGAAGTAGCTTTTTCCAAGCCTCTGTTTCCACTCTCTTTCTTTGGGAACAGCCTATACACTACACGTGTGGTGAGGGAGCACGAGAGGCCTCACTGTGAGATCCTTCAACCCCAAATATCCACACAAAGCATTCTCACAAGAAACCCCAAACCTGAGGCCGAGCTGACTCCCCTGCAGAAAAGATGAATTTACAACCCTTATAAAAACCCCCACACAAGTAACTTTCAGATGTAACTTTCTTTTAAGAACAGCACATGCCTGGTGTGGGGTTTCTGCAGGGCTCAGAGCACAATCCCATATTGACTAGAAGGAACTTGTAACCCATTGTTTTTTTAAGATGCAATCTATTGAACTAAACTTATCTGTGGATGATTTGGTAACAAATATTCATGGCCAGGGTCTCCCAGTTTCTGAGGGCTGTGGTTATTCCTACAGCCCTAACAGTGACTGCATTATATCACACACTCACTAGAACATAATACTGCACTGTATTATAACCCTCCATTGTAAAACAAGCTGTATATCCCCTGTCTCCTTGGTACAGACACTCCACAGGACTTCAGGCAATCTATTCTTTTCCCCTTCTCATTTTTCAGAATAAAACAGAAGAAAACCCACTCATCTAGCTTGGAAATATTGGAAAATGTCTACAGTATTTATAAAAAGAACAGATATTCCAGCTGATGGAACTACTCGGGTAATTCTGATTATTGGAAAAGCACACAAGTTTGGCACAGTTACCTCAAGAATATAATTTTTATACCATTTATTACATCAACTGTACTTCCTAAAAATGAATCTACAGTTTATGCACACGGCCTTTCCTCTTCTACTCTTGAAAACTGCTTACAAGGCAAAGGCAGTAATTTGAACAAGGTAATTTGTAGCTTTAAAGACTCCAGCTTTATGTTCATGAGACTATGATTCCTTCTGAATTTAGGTCCTTTTTTTATGCAGGAAGATGAAGCCCAAGACAGATCACGTCAAAGAGGNCTTACTAAAACATTTAAATTACTGTTGTGCACATTCAGACTCTTGCAGAATTCAGTTTATCTTCTGATCCCTTGCTTGAAAGGCAACTGATGCTCTGAGTTTTCAACCTCAAACAGTGGATTTGCGTTGTTAATTTTTCTTGTTAAGGTTGCTCTATGTTAACTGAAGAGCCAAAACTTACTCAGGTGCCTGAGCACTTATCTACAGCAGTCATTACACGTGGAATTTTGACTTAAATTTAGAAACACAAGAATTAAGCTACTCCTCAGGCCAAACTGAAATGTCAAAGCAGTGATTTTGTTCTATTCATCACCACACTTCAAACAAATGCCACTGTGATGCAAAAGCTGGAGGACGAGGTTCTTTTGTAAGAACCAAAGACTGGACTCCCACCTCTGCTCTGACACAATCTTTTCCCACTCTAAGCACTGGAAGGTTAATGCAGAACACAATCTGCACCTTGTATCTTCAGCTGAAGGCCAGCATTAATGTCACCTGGCCCTAATGCACCCTTGTTCCCTCAGATCAGCTCTCAGCCGTCTCTTCTGGTGGGTACTCAGGAAGTGAGACCACCCTCAATGTAAATTGCAAAGAAAAAAAGAAGGATATCTGGGGCTCGGCCTGGAAGAACAGCAGCATCATTCAGAAGGAACAGGGCACGGTGTCTGGGGGATATTTTTTTTCCAAGGAGATACACAAAGGATGTGTAGTGCAGAGGAAAGGAAACCTGAATGAGAAAGTGAGGGAAACGTGTCAAACAAGGATCCTGTTGTCCTGTGTAACCAAATTCTCCAGCAGAGCTGCCCAGGTATGTGGACAGTGTTTTAATTAAGGCAACTGCTCTGCTATCAAGACAAATAATCACTTGTGCCAAAGTGGAAACCATACCCTTTTTGGAGTAGCTAAGCTCAGTCATTCCTTCTGGACTCACTTCTTGGTTCAAGGAGCTTATTAGCAATCAAACAATTGCTTCTGGATTATTTTTGAAGTATTTTTAAACAAGTATCTAAAAACAAATTCATACAGGAAAGAGGAGTACTACCTCAGTTCTCCATGTCTGACACCCAGTCCCCACCCTTGCTCTGATCACACTGAATTGCATCAAATTCTGCACTTCACACACTCAGGGCAGCCAATATTTTGGTTGTGTCCACTCCAGTTGAGTAGACCCAGGTGGCTGTTTTCTTCTTTCTTGACTGAAATGTGCCACATCTACCACTGAAACAGCAACATTCCTGGTGTACCAGCCCTAAGAAATAGTCTTTTCCCATGTTTATTCAGAGGTCAGCACTACTGACCTCCACAGGAATCTTACACACTGGAAAACTATGCTAAATGCAGCAAAATTAAAGATTATATATTTTTTTCCTTAAAGAAGCAGAAGCAACAAGGGAGAATGGCTTCAAACTGAAAGAGATGAAGTTTACTTCAGAAATTAGAAAGAAATTCTTCTCTGCGAGGGTGGGGAGGCCCTGGCACAGGCTGCCTAGAGAAGCTGTGGCTGTCCCTGGATCCCTGGAAGTATCCAAGGACAGGGCTTGGAGCACTTTGGGACAGTGGAAGGTGTCTCTGCTCATGGCAGGGGTGGCACTGGATGAGCTTTAAGGACCCTTCCAACCTAAACAATTCTACAATTTTGGGAAGATTAGGCAAACTTCAATTAGCCAAGGAGCCATTCAGATCCATCTGTGTTTTGAATCTGGAAGGTGCAGGTATCTGAACATGCATGTGCTGAGAGTAGTTTTTAATGAAAAGCCCTGTCCCATCAGGTAGGTGAGTATTTTTATCACATGTGAGCTTTCAATGTTAAAGGAGGACAGAAGTGCTGCTCCCTTGGCTTGGGGAAACCACTCAAACACAGAAGAGCCCATGGAAGCTCCCTGGCCCTCTCACAAAACTTCTGGCAGACCTCCAGCTCAGATCCTTCATCTAATAAAACATTATTCTGGTGTTTCAGAGTCCTTGCACAGCCTCAGAAATTCCTGTTCCTGCAGAAGGCAGGCACAGGCTAGCGGATGTTGTGGAAACTCAAGAAGGAAGCCTGGCTCCACTCATCTTGGGCCTAAAACCACCAGTAAGGTCATTCCCACAAACCCACACAGGGCTAAACCTTAATTTGATCCATCACAGGTCCAAAGGCCACACAACCATCAAGCTTTGTTTAGGAAATGACACTTAAATGGACTTTTGTGTTCAGACAAGATATAACTGATACTGGAAAGAGCCCAGTGTTATTCATGTACTTGCACTGAATTCCAGTACTGCAGGAATTGGCAAAACCAAAATTAAGCCAAATGAGCTTTTCTGGAAAAAGACAGATGTTGACAAGGTTGCAGATCCAGGTTTGTCTAGCTAACTGTGTCATAGCAGCCATGTCACAATTACAGAATGTTTTAATTCAGCTCAAGGAACTACATTTAAAAAGGTGACAGCCATTCATAAAACAGGATCCTTGGCTTTCTTCCTGTCCCTTGCTGGATAAAACAGGGCTTTTGCTGGATTCCCCTTCTGAGAAACAAAAGGCAGCCATCTGGCAGGCACAGCCAGAGTGCCCTGGGCTGTGACTGGTGACCTGCACATGAAGGCTCCTGGATCCTATTACCAGTTCCAGTCCCAGGAGCCATCACAGAGTATCAGTATCTTGGGAAGTCCTGACTGTGTCAGAGTCCAGCTGGGCTTGGAGATCTCCAGCAACCATTTAGGGATATGCAGGACATACCCTCTCCAGTGGTATTTCTGCATCCCAGCTTTCCCCTCCCTCCATCCTTAAAGAGATTAGGGAGGTTTCCAACTAGAATTCATCTTCACACACACACCCTTCGAATGATATTTAAACAGATTATTTTAATGGTCTCTAACACCAGCAGTGTGTTAGGCAGGAGCCTGGAAGACAAAAAGGCTTAAAAATAGAAAGAGTAAGTGATATAAGGCCAGAATTGAAATTCCCTTTTCCAATCTCATGCCAGGAACTGGGGTTGCTAGCTCTAAGCCAAGCATCACATTAACAATTTACATATATTAATTGCTATCTCCAATTACCATCAAGATATCCAGAGGTAATCTTTGCTAGCTGGAAAAACTCCTGCTTACAGCCACTCACAAAATGGAAAAACTTGCTCTCAACCACCATAAATTTATNTGTGTTAGAAACCTGCCTGGCTGCTGGGGAGCTCATCCCACAGGTCAGCAAGTCCAGGCAGAGCAGCAGGTCAAAGACTCAGCTTTGAGCCCACAGGGCTGTCAATGCACTTCTGCTTCCACCACCTTCTTTTCCAGCTTTCACTGGATCTGATTTTTTGTTTAAAACATCTTCCACCCTACCAGACGCCCAGCTGGCCATCTGCATCCAATTATTTTATCTCTCCCCACAATGCCGCACAGTGCTCAGGCTCTCGGACTCCAAACACAAAAAGCTCCAGTCACATTCTCATGTTCTTTATGGTCTGTGCAGCCCAAGCAGTGCAGTTTGCCTGGGGGTAAATTCTGTAGCTTCATATATCTTCAGTGACTGAAGGCATGCAAGCAGATTTGGGATTTGCCTGGAGCTCGCACGAAGCAACAGCCTGAACTGTGTTCAAATATTTCAAAATCATAAGTTTATACATTTTGAGATTCATCACTCCGGGATTTTCTAAAAAGTAACACATTCTACTAAAAACACTTCAGTATTCCCCTGTGATGAGAAAGGAGAGCTGATCACCTCCCAGATCTTTAATTGCAAACAGAGCCTTAGAAAATAACCAGCAAAGTTATGACTGCTGTGTCTATAAAGAACTCTCACTTTAATTCTTCTGTGGCAGCATTACTTGGTGCTGTTCTTCAGGAAAGCTTTCACTTTCAGGAATGCCTGCTGTTTCTATACCAGTATTACTGGGAGAAGAGAGGGAGAAAGCTGTGGCTGTAAGCAACCCTCCCTCTCCTGGAGAGCCTGTCCATTCTGTGAGCACCATTTTTTGTCCCCACTTCATGCCAGGCATCTGATTTTCCTGAGTCAGCTAGATTCTTCATCTAATTTATAATATATATACCCAGGCAAACATCCAAATTAAACACTCAGCAGGAAATTTGTACTTGCTAAAGGAACCTGCTTAACTTTCACCAAGACTGAGAGTGCATCAAATTCCACACTCGAGTCAAAGCCATCAAGGCAATCCTGTCACAGATCTGTTATTTGCACGTGGCCCACGAGGACAATAAATCTGGTTTCCTTCCACCTTTGCCACCTCAGCCCTCAAAGACACATCATTGAAGCTGTCTGAAGAAAATACCCCAAAAGGACTCTGGAGGATGTGATGTGGGCACCACTCACCCACCTTGTCCTGTGCTGCCTAGAAAGGGACCCTCCATGGCAGCACTGCACAGAAGCTGATCCTTCTTTGGGATTTCTCTTGGAAAGAGGACAGCTAAAACTACAGAAGGCTGATTTTCTGTAAACTGACCTTAAGAGAAAGGAAGCAGGAAGACAATTGCCATGGATTGTTCTGACCTTCCAGGATGAGCTGCTCAGCCACTTGGCAGCAAGCTCTACCAGCTTCCCACCTTCATGCCTCCTGCTACTCAGTGTGACTTCCACGAGCCAAACAAAACCTCACTCAACTGATTCCAGGCCACATTTCCAACCAGAGAACATCCTCATAGTCCTGCTTCCAGCAGGTGATGAGAACAGATGTGATTCACAACAGGGTTCCATGGGAAGCACAGTGAATCAGCAGCAGCAGCTCCTTCCTGGACAATGTGAGGCAATAAGGAGGTGACACAGCTTTTATTTATGTGACACAGTTAACATCTGAACTAATGCTCCAAGTGCTCTCACTACACACCAAATAATTTAGGTTGGAAGTTCATCAAGTCCAGCCTTTGGCTTGGAGCATCCTCACAACAAACCCATTTAAGAGCAGTGCAATCACCTTTCTCTCTCCTCTTTTGGGAACTTCCTTTCAGCTTGGACTTGGCCCACAGGTAGATGCTCCAAGGCTCACAGTTTCCAGCGGAGCTCCATGGAAAATTATTCCAATTTAAATTAGTTGTCCTTAAAAGGTATGTGCCTACAGCAAACTCATTCTGTAGAGATTCAGAAGTCCTCTTGTACATTTTGACAGTCTCTGAGCAGTGTATTTACAAATAACGACTAATTAAACCCCGAGCAGAGCGTTCCATGCCAAGGCCCATTTCCAGCACCATGCACAGCTTCTTTCAGGCAGGACTTCTGGAGGGCTGTGATTGACAAGGTCTCTAATGAACTCTAATTGAAGCCTCAGCAGCCTGAAAAACCCAACAACAGATGTGGTGAAAGGGCAAACCACAAACGGTTTTGCTAATGCATGAAAAGTGTCTGGGCTGATGAGGGCCAGTGACCCAAAAATTTGCTTCTTCCACCCACCCTTTTACTTCATGTTCAAGTTTGGGCCATTTCCCTCGTCAGCACAACACTTGGGGGCAGTCATGGACAGTCCTGGAGAGTCCTGAACATACTCCATTTATTCAGCTGGGGACCAAGATGCTCTTTTATGAGCCACAAGCAGCAGAACATGGACAGAGTAAGTGCGACCTGAGGGAGGGAACTTAGTGTAGTTACCCTTCCCTGCAGGAATTCCAGCTAGGAGTGGTTTTAAACTGCCAGAGGGCAGGGTTAGATGGGATATTGGGAAGAAATTCCTTCCTCTGAGGTTGGGGAGGCCCTGGCACAGGTCGCCCAGAGAAGCTGTGGCTGCCCCTAGAACCCTGGAAGTGTCCAAGGCCAGGCTGGATGGGCCTGGGAACAAGCTGGCCTCATGGAAGGTGTCCCTGCCCATGGCAGGGATGAGCTTTAAGGTCCCTCCCAACCCAAACCATTCTGGGATTCTGGAAAGGAGATGCCAGATTCTTATTGTGTTAGTTTTGGAAAACTTTACATACAATGACATTTCTAAGTCATCTTCTCTCCTTTCAATGGATCTTAAGCAAGCAGCCAGCATCAGTCTGGAGATCAAATCCTATTAAAAGACCATGGCAAACTGAGCTGCAAACACAGACTTCAAGTAATACCCTAAACTTCACACCAAATATTGACGTGAGCCTCTGTTTCACACCTACTCCACCGTGGCAGTGGACTGAGCAAGGAAACCCAGCAGAAGGAAGCCAAGAAGTCAGGGTGCCACGTTTTACAATTCTCCCCAAGTGTAATCAACCTGCTCATGCTCATCATGCATTTGGAGCCTGCCCTTTTCCTCAAAGAGGTTATTGTCTGCTAATGGGAAAGGAGCAGAATCAAAACGTCAGATGTAAAGGTCTGGATGAAATTTGCCATGAAAAGATCAAAAAACTATTTGCTCAAATCTGGCTCATGGTGTTTCTGGAACTATTACAGGTGGCAGAGCACACACTGCTCTTGTCTAACCAGTGGAGACTTCAGGAGGTCAGGCTGAGAGTGGCTGCAGAACTGGTCTACAGGTGTCTCAACAATAAAGGAATGGTGCTGGATTTAACAAATTATTTCATCTCTGCCCCAGAGGAGGGGTTGCACTGCCTCGTGTGGGGGTGACAGACCCTCCTCCTAACAAGCACCGAACTGGTCTGGTTCATGTTACACTATGAAAAGGAGCCCAGGGAGCGTGTTGCTGATGGAAAGCATGTAGAGCACTAATGAGCACCATCCAAAAGTAATTCCAGCGTTTAGAGGTACCCAGCAATTTTCTGAGTCATTAAAAAACCTCAGACCAATTACACAGCCAAGCTTACCATGGCTCCCCAAACAACTCCTTGTTTTGAGTGGTCCTGGGAGCTGCTCAAACCCCAATACCCGCTCAGTCCTCCCAATTTCATCACAAAACCAACCATGTCACACCAGATCAGATCAGTGATGCAGTTACTCGTATCCTACCTCTGGCAACAGCCACAAAAACGATGCTTTAGGTTGCCAAGAGTTTTGGGGGCACAGATGTAGCCAATTACTAAATGGTTTCAAGAGAGAGAAATAATCCCTTCCTGCAGGGAACAATTTCTTTCCTGACCCCCAGAGCTCTCTTACCTGTACCTTGGCTTATATAAGTAAAAGAAATGTTTAGAGTTTGATAAATTTAAGTCAGCCTCAACTTTTTGACCACAGTTTACCAACACAGCTTTAGAAGCACTTCCCAACCAAACCTCTACCTGGTGAACAGCTGCTCTTCTGCACAAATTTAGAAGCTTAGGTCAGAAATAAGCCATGTATTTAAACCAGAAAACAGAATCCAGTTTTCCCACTAGCAGACTCTGCATAGATTAAAACCATATTTCAGTAACACCTTCAGTTACTCCAGAGGCAACTGTGCCATTCATTGTTTTAAGGGACAGTTGGCACTAACCAGGTTATTACAGCCCAAACATGCATCACAGGATGTGCAACTTGTAATTAGCCTAGAAATCCTTCTTAAGTCAGTCTTCCTCTCTAGCAGCGTGTAAAGGACAACACAAGTTCCAGGGACAAACAGAAAAAGAGATATCAGACACAAGATGGTCAGCCAGGTTTGGTTTTTGACACTAGACTGCAGAATATCTGATAGAGCACAAATTAAAAATAGATTTGGCTGTTCTGCAGATGCCCAGACATTCTCAGCAGTGTCTCTGCAGCATGTGGGGCAGCACAGCCACTGCACCTCCCAGAGCTCCACACAGCAGGCTGTTTAGCAGGAGATAACACCCAGGTACAAGGGCCTGCACCCATCTGTGCACACTGTCCCAAATTCAAACAGCAGCCTCCAACCTGGCAGAGGTGACTTCATTAAGAGCTGCTAATGACCCTTCATCCCCACATGTCCTGCACACACAGCTCAAAACAACAGTGGATTCCTGACATAGCTTGGCCAATGGTTGTTTGTTCAACCTTGCATAAAGAAAAGGGGACAGACAAATCACCACACCTTCGAGATGCCTCAGAAGTTCTTACATAGCAGGCCTTTGTCACAGCCACTTCTTGGGGGAAGCATCCAGTACTCACCAAGTCAATGAGGTCACTGAGATTCTTCTCTATCTGCTGCGGAGGCAGACGCCTCATCAAATCCAAGGCACAATCCAGCTGCTGGTCACTCTGCAGGAACAAGAAGAGCCCTTGGTCACAAGGTGGACAGGTAACACAACACACAGCTCCCAGTTCTCAGCAGCAGCATGCTTTGCATTGATACAAGAAAAATTAATTACATTTGATTGCAGGTTATTGACTTGGCAACTTAACACTGTGCACTTGACGGAAAGGAGTCCAGTCCTTACCTGACCAGAACTGCTTCTAATGTTTGTGTAAGTGTTTAATGTCTTGTTTTCCCACACTATCTCAATAATAACCTGGGTTAGGGAACTGAAAGTTCCTCCTCCCAAAGCAGGTTTAACACTTCCTCATTTGCACCAATCAGCTGGAGATAACCAGCATCCAAGACAAACTCCGTTCCACCACAGAGCTCCCTCTCCCCTGCAGCTTTATCAGAAAACCAGAATGAAACGTACACAAAGCATGATCCATGATTTCCTTCTTCCTACAAAACACACACCAAGAGCTGCCTGTATCTGAGAAATCAGGGACATCAGTTATTTAGAACAAACACAGCAACTTTCTCCAAAGGGCTCATTGTAGCTGGACTCACACCAATTCTGACACAAAGAAACACTCAAACCCCAGAGTCAGAAAATTTGCCCCAGACACTTGAGGAGCTGAGCCACAGTCCTGACATAACCTTTAGCTGTCCTTTTCACCAACAGACACAGACAGACACGCTCCTGCTGACCTAACAGCACCCAAAATCTGCACAAGTTCCTTTGATCCCAGGTCAGGTGAAGCACAACCAGTTTGTTTTCACACTCCTGCTTCTTCTCTTTGCCATTTCCAGCCACCCAAATCCCACAAGCTGAGGTTTCATTTTGCCCTTCCGTGTTCTGCCAAGCTCCCAAAGTCTTATTTAAAAACAGCTTCAATACTAACACAGCTCCATTATCACATTACTCAAGGCAGCAGCCCCCAGGACAGGGAGAAACAGGAAGACAAGTTTCCTGCAATTAAGCTAAACCTGTGGAATGAGGGAAGGAGGGAGCGCTCAGTTTAGTGGACAGCCATTAGGAAGCTGTTCCTTAGATGGCCAAGGGAAGGGAACTCCTCTCTTTTACCTACTGAACTCTGAGACCCCAAGGACAGAGACTCTTTAGGTGGCCTGTGCCTGCCCAGCTCCTGCAGCCAAGCCCAGGGAGGGGATTTCTCTTCCTAAGCACTGTCTAGACTGTACTATTGTAGGGTAGTACCTCCTGCTATCTCCTGCATCCAGGAAGGAAACCTGGCACATTGTCACTGGGTTGTGCTCCTC
Organism: Horornis vulcanius; assembly: GCA_013401035.1. Classification (NCBI taxonomy): domain Eukaryota; kingdom Metazoa; phylum Chordata; class Aves; order Passeriformes; family Scotocercidae; genus Horornis; species Horornis vulcanius. Next base: position 10,082 of record VZUA01019961.1, on the reverse strand, counting down.
ACTTGTGGATCATGGGAAAACTTAGGGTAAGTGCTCTGTCCTCCTCTACCAGCTGGAATTGTTTAAAATACAAAAAAGCCTAGGGAAGGATGTTAAAAACCACCACTAAAGCTGCAACCCCAGAGTAAGTATTTTACAGGGAGGCAAACTGCAAATAATACACTACATGGAGGAGAATCCACACTTGCAGTGTTTATGGATTAATCAAGAGAACCTGGAGTGACCACTTTTACCCAATATATTCAACAGCTGCAAAAGACATGAGCAGGATTGTTTAAAGGCAGAGATTCTCCAAGGGGTTCAGACACAATTAACATACATGGCTGTGTGCAATGGAAAAATAAAAACATGCAGGCACATACAGTGCCTGATACAGTGTACTTCCCTGGTATCCAGGAGGTAAAAGCAAGGCTGAGCAGCAGGACTCCTCAGTTTCTTACAGAAAATTTAGGTAATTAAACAGTTTGCCAGCAGATCCCTTAAAGCACCAAAATGATGGCAGGTTCTGCTGTAGTTGTGTTCCTAAATCCATGGTTATACAGTCACTTTAATCCGGCATAAATCCAGCTGGAATGGTCAAAAAGGCAATACAATCTGACAGATTACAGAGCAAAGTTGTACCTTGGGGTATTGTAGACATCTGGTACCACCTATTTCAGAATTGAACAGGGAAGAGAACCAGGAGCAAAAGATTCTGGTTCATTCTCTGCAGGTGAAGATTTAAAAGCCAGGTGTGTGGTCAAACACAGCCTTTGGTTCAAACCCAGCCTCTGGCTCCAGCTTCTGCCCAGCTGGAGGATCTGGAGCAGCTGTAGACACTGACACAGAGGGACACGGACCACATCCCAGGTGCCAGCACCAGCAGCACACTGATTTTACAGGAGCTGAACAACCCAGGGATGTGCTGCCACTGTACTTTAGAGAGTGGCACTGGATCAGTGGTGCTGAAACCCCCCAAGGCCTCACACAACTGTGTGAGGGGAAGGTGCTCTGGGGGAACACAGGACAGGTGTCACGTACCTCTCCAAACCCCACCTACTTCTCTCAACTTCACCTGTCCTGGATTTCCACTTGCTTAATTCTTCTGTAAAATCACATACTGAAGACCAGATTTTTTAACAGACGTCCAGACAAAACATTTCCATGGAATTTTTGCTTTTATCCAAGAAGAGGCTCCTGAAGCCCTGCTCTCTGAGCAGGTGATCAGACAGACTGTCTCCCAGGCTGGGCTGCTCCCAAAGCCAGGCTCTTTGAGCTTGCAGGACTTAATGAGCTTAGTGTTTACTTGATAGGAGGTCGTTTTCCACCACTCCTGTTTCATCCAGCCCAGAACCTCCTGTGGAGGAGCAGGGAGTTCAGGCAGAAATTCTAAATGAAGTTTTATTACAGCTGAAGTCACTGAAGGATTTAGAGATCATAGGAATCTCAAAGACTGAAAATATTAGCTTAGATGAAAGCTCTTTAATAAGTTTCCTTTAAAGATGTTTGCCTACCTAGAATCTCCACTTAAGCACCTGTTATAGCATTCCCTGGCACTACCCCAGGGAAAAAGGTTATAAGGATGTCTGTAGTATTTAGTTTACAGCTTACTTTGTCAGCACCTCTTCTTTTTGGTCTCTTTGCTGTATTTAGCTTATTTCCAAAAGAGAAACCATCTCAAAACAGCCACAGGTTTCTGGTCATCTGGACACTCTGTGTTAAAGCTCAAATCGGTGCTGAAAAATTACAGAAAAAATGTGTAAATGTGTACCTGTAAAGGGGCACAACTGTGCACCCTAATTTTAAAGGCTAAGTACGGGCAGATTACGGGTAGATGTCATTCAATGCAGAAAACACAAATAAAAAATCCCAGGCAGTTACTACAGGTATGAAAATCACAAAAAAAAATGAAACAGACAAGCAGCTGGACTTCCTTTTAACTCCCCCACTTGCCATATCTAAAGCCCAGAGCTCCCTGGGGTGAGGGGCACAGGGGTACTGTGTGCTGCAAGCACCAGCAAGCAGGGGCTGACCCAACACGACACAAACCTGGGAGCCAAGAGCTGCTCCTGCACAGCCCCCGGCACCAAACCCAACCTGCAGCCCTGGCAGTAACCCACAGCAGGCCTGCAGCACCCTGCCACAGCACTGGCACCTGATCACTGAGCTCTTCTGCACCAGGAGACACATCCAGAGCCTTTCCAGCTCCAGCAGAACCAGGAACACTTCACTGAAGTGGCACCTGTTTACTCTTCAACAGACACCAGCACTCGGGTGAGTTACTACCGGTATTTTGCATTTTTAAAATATCTTTACACATGCTTTTGACTACATACACTTCCAGAAATCTACAGGCTTTATTCCCAAGTTTGGCAATGGACAGTTCTCCATTAAGAGAGAGACTTAACCCATATTCCATCTTCCAGAAGGGCTTACACAAAACTGCAACTCTCCCCATCCCAAGGCCACTCCACTTGAAAGGAGGTAAAAGACCTAATTTAAAGCTCCTTGCCTTTCAGTCAGCAGGAATTTGCTCCTGTTTATCACAAAGCCCTGTGGATTGAATCTCCCTTCACACCTCTGTTGGGACACTCCTGCTCATATGACCCTGTTACTGCTGAGCATAAACAGAATTGGGCAGCGTCTTCAAACAGAAACCCAGGCTGGTTTCACTTCTGTGCTCTGTTTCTGTATTTACCCCACTTGCAAGCTCCTGAGCCAAGAGCTGAGACAGCTCAGTGCTACAGCAGTACAGTGGGAGCTGCTCCCAGATCAGCCTTTCCTGGTAAGTAATTCAGTTGAGGCACCAAATTTTTTCCACCAGCAAACCCAGTGATATCCGCTGAGAACAACTGAGGTACTTAGAAATTATTGCAGTTGAAAAATCCACACACCTGATGTAACAGATAAACATCCTGGAGACACTTCACACCAAGTTTTATTCAAGACTAGCATCTGAAAGGTTCCCCAAATTCAAAGTACAAGCAGCATCTCAATGTCCAGACAGCAAAATATAAGGTACAAACCTCAAGACACAGTGCAACCAGAACATCTGCTCAATGCCATGCAATTCAAAGTAACCACACATCAGATTACTCTGATCATTGGTCAGTTTGCAGGCAAAATATCTCTGTACATTAATCCAGGGCCAGAAGTACAGAACCAGTAAATTACTCTTTTTCCTTCCTTTCAAGCTGCAGACATACCCAAGATTGTAAATCACATTATTTCCTGTCAGTTCTCCCAACAGGAATGTCTGACTAATGTTTCAGCTTTGTGGTACTACAACACTAAGTTTTTTTTAATTGAAACAGATACCCAGCTTCCCCTCCTGCTTGTCATTTTAATCCCTGCCAACTTCCAGAGCTCCAAGGGCAGAAGACTCCCTTTTCCAATTACACAATAGGATAGTATTACTGCTAGAAGCTGCAGCAAGGGTTGAATTATTGTAACCCTTGGGTAATAAAAAGTACAGTAGTATGTTAAGTTGTGGGGTTCCCTTCTCAGCTGTCAGCATTCACTTTTTAGGATATTAGATGGGAAGGGGAATAACGTCTGACCTGGGAAAGCCCAGAGAAGTTCTGCACTCATGACGTTTCCATCAGCTGCAATCTGTTTTTCCACATTATTTTTCCCTTGACTATTAACCCTCCTCTGGCAGATCCTATCTATAACTATTTGTAATGGACTCATAAATCACAGCTCTGTGACAGCAAGGTGTGCTAGTGCAGAAAGAGCAATAGCACAGTTAGGAAACAATCAAAGGTAATAAAACCAGAACGCAGACAAACTGTGGACAGTCATAAAAGGTCAAAGATTATTAAAAAATAAGACACTGATGTGGACCTAGTTTTCCTTCTCTTCAGCTACTTTTACCTTTGTCTGGTTTTGGTTGGGACAGATCCAGTGGCTTTTATTATCTCAGACCCTTCTGACCACGTCATACGCTCAGTAACGAGTTCAGCACAATTTGCTGCGGTCACGACCAAACAGCCCAAGTGCTGACACCACTCGTTCCACGAATACCAAGTGAGAAGGATTAGAGATTAAAATAAAAGCAAGAAGTGATGGATCGGAAGGCTTTAGCAGAAGCTGCTGTACTGTCTCCCCCAGGTCCCCTGTAATCTGTATTTATTTACAGAGCAATTGTACAAGTCACGTCACAGCTTTTGAGTCAGCGAATCCTCCTTGGAGACGTTTTCCTGCACATTATTTATTTTATTCTGCTGTGCTCTAACTTTTAAGTACAACTGAGCACATAGCAGTTCTAGCTCTAGTTAATGACTGAACACATTCTCACAACTTGTTTTCTGAATTCAGGTCTTGGTTTTGTACACACTGCAAACACAGCCAAAAATCCCCAGAAACACTGAGCAGCTTTTGTCCTCCATTGCTCCAGGAATGGAACACACGTGAAATTCAGAGGGACAAGAAGGACCTCTTTAAAGAGGATCTCTAGAAACAAGTAACTTGTTCATCTACCCTGAAGTCTCATGCAGAGGAACTAAAATAATCCACGGGCAGGAGAGGAGCGAGGCAGCTTCACTTTCTCTGGCACCAGAGTGCTGCTGACATCGGATACTTCTCACCATTTTGGGCTGCCAACACGGCTGTGGCAAGTCCCGCACAGATTAAAGGAGTAGCAATGGGCTTCTAGGGGCAGCTACCAAGGAGATCTTCTCCTTCCAGACAAGCTCAAGGATCAGTGTTTTGCCAAATCCTTGTTTATCACTTCAGCCTCCAGCAGCTCTTCCAAGAATCCTTGCAATCAGCTGTACCTGATTTCCCTTCCTCATTCCCACTTCCAAACCAGGACAGTGCTCTGTCCACAGGACAAGCCCCAACTTGTCAGCCCAATTCTAAAACAATTATCAAGTGAGTTAAAATATACTGAAGGCACTCCCTTCTGTGAGCTTCTAAATAATCCAGAGCTGCCTGCAGCCTAATCTCATGGACCAACCAGTTGTCAAAACACTTTACATCCACGGAGAAGAAACGACAACCCCTGACAGTCTGGAGCAGGGCACTTGTCTGTAATTCCCTAAGAGTATATAAGTAAAGATCCAGCATTTCCAGGAGCACATTCTGCAGGTGGTTTCCATCCCTGCAGGTGTCTTCTGACCAGATGCAGTCCCTGTTAGGACATCTACAGAGGTGTACAGCACACAGGGAAAAATTAACATTTCCTTGGCACCTCCTTCCCAGCAAGGATGTATTTCCAGATAGAACATACTTGTGTCTACTCTCAAAACTAACTTATCACTTTAGTTTATAAAAATCCAGTGCAAGTCTCCATCATGTGTCCAAGGAAAAGAGCCATCACACACCACCAGAAGAGCAGGATGGAACAGCACCAAGGCTTTCTGGGAACAGCTATTCATCCCGACCTTTTGCTGGGATCACTAATGATTTCTGCACCAGCATTTGTCTTCTGGGTAACAGAAACAATGTTTTATTTATTAAACTTGTCATTGAACATGACAATGCAATTTACGGGCTTTCATCTGGTGCCAAGAATTCCTGTGAGGCATAAAGTTTGCAAAAAGTCACTTCCCAATAAATCGTGGCAGTGAGTGACTTTGCAATCTGTTAGCCCCACATGAAAGAGGAAAGTGGGGGCTACAGATAAAAGTTGCACAGATTGCAAAATAACATGTCTAACTTTTAATAAATGGATTAAAGACATTGAAGTTGCCTGTAGAACTGACCAACTTTGCCAACAGTTTTTACAAGTAATGTTACGGCACAGTGGGGGATTTTCCCCATTTTAAGTTTCAATTTCACACAAAATAACATTTCCTTTGTTAGCTCTAACTACAGATAGGAAATCTTAGCTAAACAAAACGCAAATAACCCATTACAGCACAGCACTGAAAGACAAGAACTCAGCCTGATTTTGCAACCTCTTCATGAAGCAGCTGCAACACCTGGTTTCACTACCAGGAGAGATGAACACAAGCCTGTTTGTGCCCCAAAAGGTTTTGAAATCACCCAATGCAGTAGGTCTGAGTTGGTTCACAAGTCTGGTGACCTGTTTTTCACACTGTCTTCCTGCCTTCCACCCAAATCTTTGAGGAAGAGCCCCAATCCATCCCTAGAGAAGGGCTGCCTAATTTTCACAGGGGTCACTTTAATTTTTTTAATTAAAACCATAATTACTACAAGCACAGCAGCTCTTGAGATGCAATGCTGCCATTTGCCATCCTGACCATCTATAAACATGTCATTTGTGATGCTTTCTTTTAATCCTGCTAATGCTCAATGACCTTTTCAAATGCTCTTCTCTTCTATGCACTGTTTGCTTCATGTTCCAATCAGCCTGGTCACGAAAGTTTGGAACTGCTCAGTTGAAATGGAGAAGTTTTTTCTTGCAGAAAGAGCAAAGTTGGCCAAGTTGGTCTTGGCCTGACAGATTCAGGTTCTCCTTTCAGTCAACTGCAACTTAAATTCTGTTTTGTGAGAAATCACATCAAAAACATTTGAGAAAATACACACTGCAGAGCAGCAGGGAGCATGCACTGTACCTGAAGGTGACAGCAAACATCCTGTGCTTACTTACAGCAGAACTAACACAGTGTCAACATCCCAAATTCAGATTTGCTCTATCCCAGCTCTCCGTGGAGCCGACAGCTGCCCCGCTTCAGATGCAAACTCAGCACTTTCCAGCTCCTGGAGGCTACAACCAGGGTTGTAAATTCAGGAGATAACTCTGGCAAGTAACTGGATGCCTGGCAAGAAGGCAGGGAGCAGAGAGGATCTCTCATTAGCCTCTTCCCTGAAAGTTCTCCCATTCCTCAAAGGTCAAAAAAGTAGGTTAATATGCCTTGTGCTTGGGTCTTGTACAGCATACCTTGGTGACTGCCCTGCAGAGCTCCCAAGAATCCAGTTCTGTCCCAGGAATTCAAGTTTTAAACCAGGAAGCTCCTGGTTTTGCATACCTATAGACCATAGGAATATCACACCTAACAACATATTCATGCCTCCCAGAATTCCTTCCTTTGCTGTAATTCCCAATCTTCCTATTCTTGCAGGTTTTTCATGCCTTTCTCACCACTTTTGAACCCGCCTGACCTACCCCCATCACACCTGCAGGCAGGCACCCAGCTCCACACAGGCTCTGCCATCAATCCAAGCAGTGCTGACATCTTCTTTGGGAGCAGGGCTCACCTGGCACACACGTGCCAGCTTCAATCCCCATCACATTTTTCCTTCACTCTCACATGAAGTTAGCAGTTACTCCATCTGGGCAGTCTGCACCTTTCCAAGCCCTGGTTTAACCCTGCCTGGACTCATGGCTATGTGAAGCTGGTTTTGACCACCCAGTGGAGCACCATCAATGCTGAGCCAAGATTACACCCAGACCTCTCTCCATGACCCCTGGATCTGCAGGGTGACAGCACCTGGGGATAAATATAGCTGTAGTCAGCACAATGCAGCTGATATTTTACCTCATTCCTCCATTTCATGGCTCTCTGCTCCCCTGAATTAACACACCAAAAGCCCCATCTCTTGTTTCCTGAGCCTGTCTCAGGTTGCAAGCCCAGGCTGGCAGCCAGGGCCCCACTGCCCAGGCTGGCAAAAGCTTTTTAAATCCTGGTATTTACCAAGGCAAAAATGTCCAGGGAAGGCAGGTAACAGGACATCACTTTCAAACTCAGCAGTTTGTCTAATGGAAAAGAGAGAAAATATCACCTGAAGAAACGCAAACAAAATTCCCTGAGAGAATAAAGAGTATTTTATTTATGGTGGCTTCAGGCAACCACTAAGCTTCTGTCTTCAGTGCAGTCTCAAACATGCTTCCTTCCACACAAAATCCTCTTACTTAAGTGCTGCTTTCAGTCTTGTTTCAGCTGATGCTGCTAAAATTGTGAGATCCTGAGTTCTGCTTTCACCCAGGCTCGTAACACTCCCACTTTGCAACAAGGACGTGATTGAAATTCCAAGTCAATGCACCAGGAAAGGACTCGGCTCCACTTTCTGTGGAGGACGTCCCCTTCAGACTCAGGGAAGGACACGCTCTGCAGCACGGCTGCAACACCTGGAGTCGAGTCCCAAGGGGCTAAACCCAGAGCCAGGGCTCCCAAACCAACCCTGCACTGAAAATAATGCAGCTGCACTGATGAAATATATAAACTAGTGAGGTTTAATTTGCATAAAGCAGGAATAAAGTAGGCAACTTATGAGCAGGGCAGCCAGATAAGTCAAGTGCCTGCAAAGCCATTCCCTAATTCTTCAGCCCAGCTTGGAAGGTGTGGCACAAAGAGCATGAGCTCAAAGCAAGCTGCATATTTCCTTCTAAAGCCTACAAGAGGGAGGGAGGGCAAAACAGCAGCATCAGATAATACAAGGAAATTAATCTGCTGGTTGGTGCCAAGGCTCAGACCACCACTCCAGGAAACACAGCACCAGCTATTACCTAATGCAACTGAACTCTAAATAGAGTATTTTTTTGGGCACAAAACAACAGAATACATCCTGATTCCAATTCCTCACTCAAAACTTCATCGTATCAAAAACACAGGAGAAGGACAGGATTCCACTGTAGCTGGCATTACAGAGGAGAACTACAATAATTTAGCTGAGAAACAAGAAAAGCCCCTTCCTCAAATCCGCCCGCCCATAATAAATCATCTCAGTTCAACTAACAGAGAAAAGCCTTTAAAACTTCCTCTATCACATTCTCCCTCGTTCCCCTCCCAAGGAAGTTTCAAAAGCAAATGTCTGGTCTACCACACTGGCAAGAGCCCCAGCTTTCCCAAGACAACCTGTTTGGAAGCATCTGTTCGCATCCTGCTTCGAATTTTGGCCACTGGCTCAGGTCCAGGAGCCCTGAATTATTCAGCTCAAGTCACAAGAGTTTCACACTCTCCCAGTGTTTCAGTCACACCTTAACCAGGTTTCCACTACAGCACTTGGTCACTTCGCACAGGAACATCAGCAGGAACCCCTCAGTCACGGACTATTAAATATTTAAGAAGGCATCACACCAAAGATGAAGAAAAAGATCAGTTTATACTCCAGTTTGAAGTGGCCACACCCCCACTACACTGCCCTGAGCTCTTGATGTTCAAGTTACAGAAGCTTTTTAATTAACACAACCTATCAGCAAACAAAATTTGGGCTAAAGCCCAACCAGAGAGAGCAGGAAGCCTTGGAAAAGCTTGTATTGGTCAGACATTAATTACTCCTTCAGGGATGAAGCCTCTGTGGTGCGAAGAAATTCAAATTTGAAATCCCATGTTTTTAAGTGAGATTTTTTTTGCCCTTATTCCTGGAAATGACAAAGCCTTAGAAAGAACTAAAGCATACACAAGCTTTGGAACTTTCTCCTTACATTAAGGAGAGACACAAAGATTTATTTGGCTGAAGCCTTTTAAATTCTTTTGGACTCCCAGCATCAATCAGTGGGGAAGCACGAATTTTTATAATGCACTTTAAAAATCAGTTTATGAATCACTTTATAAAGTGATTGACTAAAACATATTGATAAAAACAGAAGATCAGCATTTCTTTTGAGTATCTTCTACTTCTGTAAACATCTCCTTCACCTGGAAAAAAAATTATTAAAGCACATTGAATTAAAGTAGAGTAAAACAACAGGGCTGAGCATGAACAGGGCTCTGAGCAACCTGCTCTAGTGAAGGTGGGGGCTGGACCAGGTGGCCTTTAAAGGTTCTTCCAACCCAAATTATCCTGGGATTCCTAGCCCTAAACTGTGCACAGGCCACCTTTCAGAACCTCACATTCCTCCAGTAAAATTTCTCCCTTCAGCAGGCACTGAAAATAGTTTTATTATACCTTAAGTTGCATGTATGACAGTGGGAAGCAGCTCAAAGGGGACAAATTACAGCAAAACACTTCTCCACAAGTTTACTTTGGATGTAAGGAGCTCCTTGGATTTGACCAAACATCCCCACAAAGGGCAAGGCAGAAAGACAAACATGGGGACTGACACTGCCCATTGAGTCTGCAGAAGTATCCTGAGTCTAAATTTGAATTTTAAGGCTTTGGTGTGACCTATCTGGGGCCTTCCAGCGCCTGAAGGGAGCTGACATGAAGGATGGAGACAGACTATGGGCAAGGGATGGAGGCAAGGGATGGAG
>VZUA01019950.1:11306-25550 GCA_013401035.1 Horornis vulcanius | reverse complement strand
AATATGTGTTGGTTTATGGAATATTAAATACTGGTGTTGGAATATTCTAAGTTGCTAATTTTTGATTGCAGATTTCTGATTTTACACGCAGATTTCTAATTTCACATGCAGATATGCAAATGACACAAACAATCCAATACACAAATACAGAAAAGAATGGTTCATGTAAGACAGTTGTAGAACTACTAATAAAGATTAATTAACTAGCTGTAAAGCTATTAATACAGTGAAGGATTCTCAGAGAAAAACAGCCACTAACAAACAACCTTCGCAGCTCTAGGGAGCTGAGCTGAGAAGACCACCTCCTTCACACCCCTGGTTAACCCTGCTGTTTTCAGCATGAGCAGGATCACACCCGTAGCTCCAAAGGTGTTAATGGCAGCAGAGTTCATCCTGCCACAGGAGGTTGGCATCTGCTTCTCCTTCCCACCTCCGGCTGCGTGGTCCTGCTCTTCCGCTGCTTCTCCTTCCCTTCTCCGGCTATGCAGCAACAACTGCTTGCAGGAGCACAGGATTGCTGAAAATAACCCTTTAGCAGAGCTATTTTTAACCTGGGTCCCTTCAGATTTTGTCAGGGTGGCATCACAAGCCGTTGTGCACATGGGTGTTTGTAGAAGTGCAGGGTGATGAGTCGCTGAGAGCACGGCTGGGGGTGGAGGATAGAGAGAACCTTTCAGTCTGGCTTTCCACCTGAAGGTGGGGAGTGGTGAAATTGCATGGTGTACAATTGCATGTACAATACACAGAGCAGGAAAAATACTGGTCTTTCTGTCACAGCCATGAGAGAAAAATGACTTTACAAAAAGCTTTAAAATCATCAGAATATTTTTCCTTTCTTTTTCTGTGCCCATAGCTAAATATACACACAGAGATATCATGCAGTATTAAATAGCTTTTTCCTTGTTTTTTGATCCTCTCAGTGTAATTGATTAACTGCCTCTTCTGAAGGACTCAGTCAAATCTGGGTCCTGAGATGTCAGACACATTTGCAAGAGAAATCTCTGCTAATAAACTGGATGGCTGTGACTCACAGCAGAAGCACTTAATCCCAATGATAGGGACACAGAACCTCCTAGACCACTTTTCTAATGGTGGTGTCACAGAGAGGAAATAGTAGTGCCTTTCTGATAAAAGCAAAAATCTGTGCACACCGATTAAAGAATGACATTTTCAATCAGGAATGAAGAAGGGCACTGCTCTGACAAAATGGGAGAGTAGAGCTGTACTTGAGACTTGTCAGTGCTTTCCCATCCACAGAGACCAAGAAGGTGTTGTAAGTACACTACTTATAAACACTGAATAAGTAACACTAGAAGGAGGAAGAGAAATCTTTTTCCTAAGAAGTTTTCTCTCCTTTTTTTGTTGCTTGGTGAGTCCTACCCTTTGTTCTCAGTAGTAACTCTCTTCTCCAGGTTTCTGGGAACTAGCTGCTAGGAGGAATTTTTTTAATAAGGAGGATGTTTCACAGCTCAGAAAGCAGCAGCAAAGGAAAAACCCACTCCCTGGACTGTCTTTTCTCTCAGCACTTCCATGTGTTCTTTAATGGTCATTTGGCTCCCAGATGCCTCTTTGAAGGACTGGCTACATAAACAAACTATTTTTCAGTTGGTTCAGTTCGTGCTTCTGGACCTAAACAGGACATCAATATTTTAGCCTTTAATTCTAGATTATTTTTGATACTTTCACAACTCTTGAACTCTGAGACTAGTCTGGGATTGATATTGCAGCCAAAGAGGATTTGGAGTTTTATTCAGTCCTGTTTCTTTGCCGTGTAGCTAAAAGGCTTCTGCTTTGTTATCAATATTATACTGCAGTTAAGTCACTAAATATTTACCATATCTGCCTACCTCTTCTTGTAACCCCTGGCTGGACACAAGCCTCAAAGCATTTGAGAATAGTACAATAAAATCAGTGCTTCAAATGGTAAACAGGGGAAAAGAACAAGAAATAAAGCTATCCAGTTAGATTTCTTTTCCCTGTCTTTTCTCCCATTCTGTAGCCCACCTGTCATCTTTTTTCAACACCTCATTCCCTGCCTCTTCCTTTTTCTGGGCTTTTCTCACTTGCTCTGTCCCTCATTTTCAAGAGTCTGTTGCTTCTTTTTCTGAGCTCCAGCTGACATCTTGTTACCACAGCAATATCAGACGTAAAAAATCACTTCTGCAACCAACTGCTGTTCCAGCAGAAGATTGTAGCAATACCACTCATTTACAATGGTCATACTTGTGAATTTGCCCCTAAAATTTTCAGTGTTAACATTTACAGTGCATGCTCTTTTCTATGTTATTCTCAACATGTTAAAGACTTCTGCTAACCCATCATATTTACCCTTGCAGTTACCACACTTTGTAAATAAATGTCTATATGTGATGTGTAGATTATATACCTACACATAATATATATTTATTTATACCATATATATTATACACATATTATACTATATGTGTATAAAATTATATATTATACACATAATATATATATATTACATATTTATATTAGTACAAATACTAGTGGTTTAAACATTTTTATGTTTAAAAAAATGGTATTTGTACTTATATATTTATTTGTAAGTACAAATACCAGTTTTTTAAACATCCCCCCAAAAGAACCAATCCATGTGTATACACTGACATGTACAGACTTCTTCCTCCAGTTCTCTGTTTCTGTGAAACACCTGTAGATTCATCTCTAGCTTTCCTGATTGCTTCTCTACCCACCAACATCCAATCTACTCCTAGCATATGAAAACTCTCATCTGGCTGCTGCTGCACCACCACCCTGATTTCGACTTTCAGTGCAAAATCATCTCACACATTCAACAGCTTTTCCATAACTTTCATCAGCGCTGATATGTGGAACTCAGTTTTACACACAGTGCAAAACAAATTATTTTTACTTTACTTACTTTTACTTTACTTTACTAGGCTTTACTTCCTATCAGTTGTGCAGGTAGGATATTCATGAGTGGCCAGAATCCCTGGGTCTCCATGGCATGGCAGGAAAAGCAAATGGGATCCCTGGCACAAGACCATGAAAGGCACTTATAGAAGAGAGGACTGTCATCTCCTGAATCACAGAATCATAGAAAAGACTAGTAGAATAGAACCATTAAGGCTGGAAAAGACCTCTAAGATAATTGAGTCCAACCTTTGGACCCAATACCACCATGTCAATACCACCATGTCATCAAACCACAGCACTATGTACCATGTCATTTCATCACTTCCAGGGATGGCAACTCCATCACTCCATCACTTCCCTGGACACCTGGTCCAATGTCTGACCACCCTTTCAACAAAGAAATTCTCTGTGTTGTCCAGCCTGAACCTACCCTGGCATAGCTTGAGGACATTTTCTCTGGTCTTGTGGCCAGTTGCCTGGAAGAAGAGATGATCCCCCCTGGCTACAGTTTCCCTTCAGGCAGTTGTAGAGAGGGATAAGGTCATACCTCCTTTTCTCTAGGCTAAACACCCCCAGCTCCATCAGCTGCTTTTTACATACCTTGTGCTCCAGACCATTCACCCTGCTCTGGGTTTGCTCCAGCACCTCAGTGTTTTTCTTGTAATGCAGGGCCCAGAGCTGGACACAGGGTTTGAGGTGTGCCCTCACCAGTGCCCAGTGCAGAGGGACAGTCACTGCCCTGGTCCTGCTGGTCACACCATTGCCAATACAGGCCAGGCTGCCACTGCCCTTCCTGCCAGCTGGGCACATGCTGGATCATGCCAAGCTGCTCTTGACCAGCACTCCCAGGTGCTTCTCCACCAGGCAGCTTTCCAGCCACTCTGTCCCCAGCCTGTAGCGTTGCTGGGGGTTGCTGTGACCCAAGGGCAGGACTCAGCTCTTGCCCTTGTTCAGCCTCGTACTATTCACACTGTACATCTCTCCCAGATAACAGTGACACTACAGAGGGGTCCCCACATTAAAAGGAAGGTAGGCTCCATTTCTTCCCTTCCCTTTTCAATGAAGCATATCTGAATGAAATTACTCCTTCACCTTTTGTAGTACCTGCAGAGAAAGGCAAAGGAAATCAACTACTAAATTATCAGATGAGCTGGTAGTCCGGAATGAGCAGGTAATGAATATTTCCCAGAGACCAATATCCAACATTCCTATTACAGCTTCTACTTGTCAGCAGCATGCATGTGCATCCCATTTAACAGGGCCTGACAACATTAGGGCATCATCTCATATTTGAAGTATGTGACAAAACTTATGCTATGGAATAAACTCTATTTTCTTCAAAATTTTATTCAAAAACCTGAAGAAATGTGTCTTATCACTGTGTTTCCCAATGCGAAAATTAACTCATCTAATTCAGTACTACATATTCTCCCCATTAAATGGTACAGTTTGGATTTTGTATTTTTACTGACAGTTGAATCACAAAGCCAAAAATTAAAAACTTAAATGTCTATTAAACTTGTAGACATTTTCAAATAAATTATTATATTTGCATTATAAAAATGCTTAAAATGTGAATCTAATAATTGTTCATAATTAAAAGAAAGCATTATCTCCAAAAATGAAGGACAGAATGGGGAAAATCAGGAAGGGAAGGACAGCTGCAGCACAATATATTTTTGTAGCTTGGGTTATGAAGTGAGGTGGTTTGTTTAGGGTTTTTTTGCATTTGATCTTTTTTCTCCTGGAAGCAAAGAAAAAACCCAAAACAGTTAGATGTGGCTTTGCATATGCCAGATGTGACAATGAGTTCAAATCCCTTTCTGGGGAAAGAATTGCTTCATGGAGTGTTTGATTTTGAAAGAGCAAGGGCTCATTGTCTCTAAATTTTGCTGGATACCAATAAATGCTGGCATTACTGTGACATTTCCCTTTGAAAGTTAGAGTACAGAATTAATCCTAATAAACAATGCAAATCTGCAACCCTTGCTAAGGCAGACCAGTGCTCACTGTCACAGACTTCAGGATGACTCGTGAACACAACTACGGGCTGCAACCCCTGGGCCTTTCACCAACCACACTTTCATCTGCTACCTAGCAGGTGGAATTGGTTTTTTCTTATATTTGGATTATCTTTTAAGCAATTAATGAATTATTAAAATCTTCTGATGAAGTACAACATTCGTAGTGGTAACTTGCTTGTATTTTATCTGTTCAGCTTTAACATTTCTGTGTAGCACTTGCTAAATGATTGAACATTTCTTTAGACACGCATTACAAAGTAACATCATAAATTTAGACATTTACTTCTTCCATTCTAACAACTGCTTCAATTAAAAAAAAAAACAAACTTGTTTAAAAAATTAAAATGTTCCTCTACAACGTGGCATAATAGGGTGTTTTTTTATCTCTCTTGTATTGGACATAGTTGTAAAACACCATTTTCTCTCCTGTCCTGTGGTAAATTACAATCTACAAACAAAACTGTCCAAATTTATTTGTAGTGATTCTCTTTCAGGCACATGAAAGAAACGTTCATGTGTGATCTATTTGTTGGTGGTCTTCTTCAGACTGTTTTCCCCAGATTTTTCATACACATGCATTTCATAGATGCATTTATATTGGCCTTAAGTCCTGCACAAGTATCAGCCAACTTGTATTTGGTCTACATTGGCCTTATTCCAGGTCTTGTGGGCCTTAGTAAGGCACAGAAATGTTTATAAAACTGAAGAATGGACCTCCTACCAGTGTTCTTTTAAGAAATTGTCTGTATTTGTGTCAGAAACATTTAAAAAGTGTATTTAAGCATTCCTTTAGCATAGTTTCATGGAAAACATTTTTAATTTTAATGTTATCAATTAATGTTGATTGAACGGCTGCAGTATAAGCAAACCAAAATTTTGAGAGTTTAATCTTCCCCTGTAAAAGTTAAAAATATGTATACTACCAAAAAATAAAAACAATCTTTCCCAGCAAGGAGTATTTGCAATAAATCAACTTCTGAGGGTTGCAGCAGCCCTTTTTGTGACACTGGGTGACATAAACAAAAAATCTGAACATGNGCTGTAATGTGGTCACCTCATTTGAGAGAGATCAAATGCTGCTTATAAAAGCAGATAACTTGGAGAGACATATCCATGGGGAAAAAATAAGCGAGATTGTCGCATCTGCTGCTGGCAAGAAAGCACCAAAAAGTACTTGGCTTTGCGGACACTTGACTCCAGCAAGGGTTAACTATGGATTAACCTATTTGTACTGACCATTAGTTATCAGGTGATGTCATATTTGATATGAAAATATTTCTTACAGTACTCGTTTCACACACACAAGCAAATGCATAAAGCTGAAAAAAAAAATGAAGAACTATATTTTTTATGAATAGTGAATTATTCAGAAAACAGAACTGTAGACAGATATTCTAGAAAGTAAGATTGAATCTGGTGAAAAAGAACCTGATATTTTTATCTTTAACTAATAGTAATATTAGAATATTCTAATATATCAAAATCAGATGTTTAATTTCAGAAAAGCAGGGGGTTTTCAATGCTTTAAAAATAAAATTGTTCACATTTTCAGTCAAAATTCCATTATTTTTAATAGAAACCCTAATGCAAAATAAAACATCAATAATTAGTTTGTGATAAAATTAAAATAATATACTTTCTTTTTTGGTTCAGATATAAATTTTAAAATCTATTCTTTTTTCTTCTAACAACAATAATCAAATTGTGTTACAATTGTTACTACAAAAAGAAAGTACTTAAATCACAGTAGCAAAAGTCATGCTATATACAAATGAATGTGCAATTCAGAGATAATGAATAGTGATGATACTTGAGGTAACAAATTAGGAACTTCAAATCCTTTGCCACGCTCCCATTTTCAGAATTAACCAATCCGCCTGCCAAGCTGGACGATACAAGAACATACTTCCTCTCTTTTGATATCATGATCTGAGTAAGTTTTTAAGAGCCAATACAGACAGCAGTGTCAAAAGAAAGGAAATAAAAATCAGTAAAACCAGAAGGAACTAAAACAAAAGTCTGAGAACAAAGCGTACGAGTTTATGGCCTTTAAATCCTTTACAGGGTGTGAGTCTCAGAGACATCAAAGCAAACATTGTCATCCTAAACTGTTCCAGCAATTCTACCATAATCCATGCTACTATTAATATTTTTCCAAGCACTTCTGACCTTAGGGGCTCAGAGAAATCCTAGTCCTACAAAACTACCCTAGCTATATGTGAATAAAATATCTTGAATTTCCATTTCAAAGGGTTGCAGCAACACCAGTTTTAAAAATTCTCACCATGGGAAGAAAAGGAATGGCCATTCATTTCTGTACTGCTTCTTTATTTCAAAATATTTTATATCTCTTTCAAACTGGCACTAGCCGACAGGGAAAAAAAAAGTTTTGCACCAAAGTGAAAATCTGTATTCATCATTCAGCATGACTTTTTAAAATAAAAGAAGCATTGTTTTTCTCTATCTTTTAATCTCTGCTGTTTTGGAAGGGAAAATATTTCCCCTCTTTGATTTCATGATGTGAATAGGTTTTTAAGACCCATTTAACAAGAGAGAATACAGTGTTAAAAGACAGAAATAAAAATCAATAAAACCTAAAGGAATTAATCCAGAAATCTCTGGTATCACAGAACTACCATTCACTTGAAGAAGTTTTAAAGAAATTAATTATTCATTCCAACACTGTGCTGAATACTCTTTGTACAAGATATCATCTCTCTGAATTGACTGGAACTGGCAGAGCTAAAGGCCAATTTTCTGTTTGCTTTCTCCTCTCAAACTTGTGTTCTTTCAAGGGGAACCAGGCTTGTCTTTTCCCATACCACAGCAAACACTGAAATGGCTCAAAGAACAGCCTCACAAAAGGCCAAACATACATGCTCATAGAGCTTAAAATATAAAAAGCCTTCAGTACATCCTTAGAGAACCTTAAAACCATCTCCCCTTAGTATTAGGCATTACTCTGAAAGGCAGGGTTTCACCACCAAAGGTGTTTCACCCCCAGAGTCAGTCTGTGGCTGTGAGACTCAGCCATCCAGACTAGTAGCACTACCCTTCAAGGAAACATCACTCTGCACATCCCTGTGTAGGTGGCAGCTTGGCTCTCTTACCCATGCCTGCCCTCCAGTTATATGCCCTGGCTAAGGACGGGTTTCAGAATAATTCTAGTTCTAAACCATCATTTTTATTGCAAAGGAAATGCACTGGGGAAATCTTCCTTTTGCCTAATTCAAGAAGAGTTAAGCAATCTTACCAAAAACCCCTTCACCCTTACACAAAACCAGCCACCAGACAAACCTGACACTCGCCATTGCCTTCAGAGAAAGAAAAATGCAAGCAATTTGCTTTCAGCTCTGTAACTTTCCTACCCTTTCCATGCCTTGGATGAAGTTACTGCAGAAGTTGTGTTTCTAGCAGTAAGTAACTTGGAGTTAGAGGTAAATTAGTGTTGTGGTAAATAATTCCCTATTTAAGAAAATATATTCAAATAACTACTGAAGGGGGAAGAAAGAACAATGGACTAATAGAGAGAAAAATACTTACAGCTCCATCTGTTGCTGGAGATGGGTAGTAATTCAGCTGCAAAAAAGTCAAAACCCGAGTCTACCACTTGAGTTCTCTCTAAAGGAGCTGAATTCTGGAGAATAAATCAAGCTCCAAGTGTAAAAAATAGTGATTTAACAACAAGTGTCTGATTTTTTATTAATCATCAAAATAGAAACTATAAAAATATTTTAAAACCCACATAAATGCTTACAATACACGCCAAAGTGAATCTGAAGTGAAATTTCATCCCTATAAGTGATAGATGATAGTGCCCTTGATTTTAAAAAAGAAGCATTTCACCTCTAGGGACTACAAAATACCCTGCATCAATGATTATTCTCCTGCAAGCCTATATTGGATTGAACATGACAGAAACACAATTATTTCTGAAATCTCTGAGTGTTATCAGAATCTCAGTATTAAATAAAAATATAATGGTACCTAAATAGATACCATACATCTGTTTACTTTGCTGTCATTAGAATTCTGCAGAAATATTTTAAATAAAAGATTATAATAATACAGAGATACAGGTATCATGATGTCTGCTCTTTCTAGAAACTGAAAAGTGGCCCTTTTCAACCATCTGTGTAGATGATTAAATCATGCTCAGCAAAATCATGGCTTTTCTCATTCAGTTAGTGAAATACAGCTAGGTTTAATTTCCATTAGTTTATTACATTCAAAAGCCCAGTGAAATAAAAGAGCTGCAAATGGGTTTGCATGATTCTGATTTTGAGCAATCCACCAGTGACATATTTCTGCTTGTCAAAATGACCAAGTACTGGCTAGTTTTGGCAATATGTACTTTTCTGGACTAGCAATAAAAGCACATTACAGAGGCTCTTCGCATGCCATGCACATTTACAAATATTTCTCAGTTATCTCTTTTCCCTGGATGTTTCACAACAACCAAGAGAAAAGGTACCAATTCAAATTCCAACCCACTGATATTGCTTGTCCCATTCTATTCCAATTGTAAGGGGTTAAAGTGGATAAACTGAATTCACTGTATCTCCACTTTATAAAGTTAGTCAGAAAATGTCTTTTTAATTTATGAAGACTTGCAAATATTGTGTGCAAATGGAAGTGCGCATGAAGGAAAGATGAAGAATTCGTGTTTTCAAGAATGGCTACAGTGTGTTTGTGTGTGGTGCCCTGGATTACCCTCAAAATGTGCAGATGACCGTTACTGAAGGAAGTGGAAGGAACAGCATGTTCACCATCTACAGAGCCAGGAATAACAGAAGCCACACATTCAGCAACAGCCATATGACTACAGGCAGGCTCTGATCGGGCACTTCCATTCAGGATTAACATAATGTTTATATCAAACAGAAAAGTGCCCCTTGCTTGCAGAAAGATACATATTTCTCCAAGGAATGTGTGCCCATGAGACAGGAGGGAGTACCTGCAGCCTCTTGACTGAGCAGATGGATGGACCCTCAGACTACAGGTGCTGCCTACAGAAACAGGATTTGAAATTCTGTTTCCAGAAAGCACACACCTTTCTCTGTGTTCCGCCACAGAGAACAGCATCCCCAGTTCTCAGTGCACAAAAGAGATTTTCTGACTGACAGTTTACTCCTGCACACAATGGTATTGCTGCACCAAGTGAAACAGAAGAGTGAATAGGCAGCAAATGGAAGCAGGTCCCGTTCTTGTCTTCATGAATTATTTAAGAGTCCTCAATGTTTTAACACAAAAAAGTTTTCAAGATGTTAATAAAAATACACCTCCCAGCTTACAAAGCTCTTCATAATATCCCTAGGCAAAGCATCCAAGGATTAATCCAGAGCCATTAACTACTTCTGAAATAATCATTACAATTTTGCATGTTTTTAAAATTCATGCGTGAAGTAAATTTAATCTGTTTACCCTTGCCTATGTTATTTTGTCCCCAGGCCTCTTTTTTTATCCTCGTGTCAGTGAAACACTTAAGATAACGATTTGAATTAATACAGTTATAGTATTACTACAGTAAAACAGTAGCAAGTATAGTTAAAATTTTATCTTGAAACGGAAAATCTCTTCACACATCATGGTAAGGACCAACCCTCAGGTTACTCTGGAGAGCACACAACAGGACAGGACAGAGGTGAGATCAGTACTAATCATGGGTGGGAGATGGGAGGTCTCCTCCCTTTTCATGGGGAAAGCTCTGATAGGAGAGGAGACAGACTCACATCTAGTCCCTTCTCACGGAGCTCTGCAGTTACTGTATAAAATAAATTGCAAATCTAAAAGGTATGAACTGCAGGTATATGAGGGTTTGCTGCCCATCAGAAAGTTTTTACTAGCAGTCATGCTTTAACTCTTGAAAGGAGAGGCCTGCATGCAGCCATCCCTCTTCCTCAGTGCTGCTTGGCTGGTGCACTGGAGGTGGCTCCACACTGCCTCTGGATGTGGTAAAGAGCCCACACCAGAAAAGCCTTTCTGGAGAGCACTCCAGGCTGTGCAATGCCAGGCAAGGTGCCTGCTGTCCCTGTGGCCTCTGCTGAGGTGTCCCCACAGGCCTTGGCCATCTGCCATGGTCTGGTGCCTGTCTGTGCGTGTGAGCACTCTCTGCCTCCACAGGAAAGAGGCAGTGTTGATTCCAGGCTGGAGTAACCCCTGTGCTGGGAGCCCAGCAGGTGCTGGGGGACAAAGGGCTGCCAAGGAGCATTTCAGCAGTGGGACAGGAAGAGTGGCAGAGCTCCAGTGCCCCAGCCTGTGCTCAGGTGCTGCTTGATACTATGTACCTGCATGCACGCACTTACATTTACATAAACTAGCACTTCCCTGCCACCCAGCACAGAGAGCATCAAAAATTCCCATGTTACAGTCTTTGCTTTAGGTGCTGCTTCCACAACCATTTACTTCCTTCTGGCTTGAATGTTTTTATTTATTTGATGTGTTTTTCTTAAGTGTTTTTCCTAAGATTCTGTTTGTTTTACTAGCAAGACAGTAATTTGGGAACAAAACAAAACCTAATGTTTCATAAAGGAGTGCTCACACCTAACTAAGGTGGTGGTGTGAATTAACAAATTGAGCCCCATGATGTCAGGAAAAGGGCTGTGTCCACAGGCAGTGTAACATTTGCATGTACCTCTCTAAAGTCCCTCCAAATCACCAGTCTCTAAAGCATCCAACAGCCTTGCTGCAGATGGCTGCCCAGCACCAGGCACGTGTGTGTGCTCCATCAGCCTGGCATCTGTTTGCCTGTCTCATACCAGCATTCCTGGCAACTCCTTAATGCTGTTCCCAAGACAGCATTGTTTCAAACCAAAAATTCAAGCACAGCTCAGAACCTCTTGAACATAAAATTAAAGGTGACATGCACAAGTCAGTGCCAGTTTGTAGGATGATTTAAGAAGCCTTTGTGAAGAAGGTGTAAAGGAAAGCTTTGTAGGTCTGAAAGGAATGCAGGGACAAGCCAGAAACACAAACCTCCAAAAAACGAAGGGAATCAGAGGGAAGAAAAATGTAGAAAGGAGGTAACGGAGAACTGCAATGAGGATGGGTGAATGTATTTTCCCAGTGAGGGGAGCTGCAAGGCACAGGAAGGGTCCTTCCTACCCAAGTGGAATATAGGGCTCAAAATTTAATTAGCGCTTTCTTCTGTCCTTTTTGATCTTTGTACAAAGCCTTTCTTCACACAAAGGACAGAGAGGTTTCTGTGGGGCTGTGTGGCAGGGCATCCAGTCTCCCTCGGTTCAGGCATTTCCCGTATTTCCCGGCATTAATGGGATGCCTCTCCCTGCTCTTCCTGCCTGTCCCTCGACCTCCGGAGGAAGGTATTCCCGGGACATTTCACTGCGACAAACACCCCAGCCAGTGTGACAAAAGTTTCTGCGGAGCAATTCGCTCTCGCCACCAGAGAAGTTGAAACATTAGCCCAGCACTAGCCAACACCATCTTCCCCGCCTCGGCCGGTCCTGAGATCCCCTTTTGTGCCGCCTCCACAGGCCCTGCCGGAGCGGGGCTGGCGGCGGGAGCGGCGGGGCGGGCACCGGGAGGGGAGCGGGGCTTGCCCCGGTGGCTCGCAGGAGGCGGGACACCGCGCTGCCAGCGATGCCCGCCCCACGGCTGCATTTTTTCTTTAAAAACAAAAATTGAACAAATGTCCCTTCTCTCTTAAATGCCTCAGCTTTAAGGAAATGGGACCGAGGGTTGCCACAAAGATTGTGCCTAGGAGACCGCACCTGCGGGAGACCCCGCACGGGAGGAGAGCTCAGGGACACACCTTTTGGCGGCCTCTGTCAGGGAGGCGAAGTGTGACCGGCCCACCCGAGGGCACCTCTAGCTGCGGAGGGAGCAGGACAAGGTCTCGGGATCCTGAGAAGCTGAGAGAAACGCCAGCAGAAGTTCCTGACATCTTCATCATCCGCCTTGCATAATTTTGCATTTGAGATGCTCCCGTAGGAGAAGACCCTGTCATGAGGAAAACATCGCCAACTTTATCCTGCGTGGGAAGCACAAAAATGTGTTCCTAAGACGATCAAAGCTGTGGGGGAAAGGGGTATCGTGTTCTTACCAATTCTGTGCTTTGCTTGAATTAAATTCCGTAAAGCAATAAATTACGAATATCTTACCCGGTCATGCTTCCTATTTTGCTTTTACGGGCCACGTATCTCTGAACAAATCGCAGAGTTCTCAAATATATTTATTTTCAATCATACCAAGAGATAATTCACAAAGGGAATATTTATGGGACCTTAAAAAAAAATAAAATAAAAAGAGCCTAAAGCGAGTTGCCCCCAGCAGCTGCCTTCCAAAGCCGGTCGCTCTCAGGGCTGGCTGCAACGCCCGCCCGCACTTTATTTTCTGCCCCGGCAAATTCTAATTCCTTTGAAATCTGAAAGATTATTTATATGTGAAAGTTCATTTCGGGAACAGCTATCCCAGCAGAAGTCAAACAGAGTATGCTGACGGCCGGCACAAAGTGCGATTTTAAGGCATTCGTTGAAATACACGCACTTCTGCCCTCAGCCCACGATTCCAAGTGACCTGCCCAGTGCACATCAGCGCCAGCCGGTCCTTCGCAGCACACTCGCGTGTGTGCATTCAGCTGAGGAAACGGATTAGGCTGTAAAGTGGGGGGTTTGGCTTTATCACTTTGGTTTGGTTTTCTGTTGGTTGGTTGGTTTTTAGGGGGGTGGTTGTTTTGGTTTNTTTTTTTTTTTTTTTTCCCTTTAATTTAATTTAAGCAAAGTTTTACTAAAATGAAAGGCAGGCACCTGCAGTATTTGCGCTAACGTTTTAGATCAAAGGGAAACGATACCCGAAACGGCGGTTCGGGCATTTCCATCTCCTAGAATGATTCAAATAGGCTGAAATCCTCCGTTTCTCCCCGCTGCAGCGCCCAGGGGGACCAGGTAAGGGTCCCGCACGGCGGAGGCTGCAGCCGGCGGGCCCGGGGCGGGCGGGACGAGCTCCCCAGCCCCTCGCAGTGCTCATGACAGCTTTGTCCCTTCCTCAGCTTCGAGCAAGGGGCAGAGGTTGAGGAGAAGCAGCCAAACACCTCTCTTTCATTTCCCGAGACATCTGGAGTAAAGACACCTGACATGAGGTGTTGGAGAGCCGTGGGTGGAGGGGATATCGAGGGATGCGCGGGCAGGGGAGGGAAGGCAAACCGCAAAGGCGCCTCGCCGGGCACGGGAACGTTCTTACACCTCCACTGCCCGTCCGGAGCGGGCGAGTTACCGAGCGGGGAGGCCAGTTGCCGCATCCGAGTGCTCGGGAAGCGCTGGGCCGCCGCTCCCGGCGGAAGAAGCCGGCGGGGGGCGCGGCG
>VZUA01019949.1:9796-26363 GCA_013401035.1 Horornis vulcanius | reverse complement strand
GCTGTACTGGGCTGCTGTTCCTTCACTGCTCCCTCCTTTTGCTTTCCTCTGCTCAGCTACCCTTTGTACCAATCCACCCATTGTTTAGCTCTCCTGTTCCCCAAGCCTTGCTTTTTACCTCACTTGACTAAACCCAAGGTAGCATTTCCCCCAGCCCCAGAAGTGGGACCATGCTGAGGGAAGGAGGGCATCACACCGCTGCTCCTTTGCAATATGTGTCCAGATGCATCTCTCCACATCCCTTGTTTTCCTGTGGTGCCATGTCTGACTGTCCATACTCTCCTCTTGGTCGGGTTATGGTGATGGCTGAGCACAAATATACACGTCCTTCCCATCCTCCTGGACACTGTGCAAGGGACCCTGGGGGTTTGGAGTGGGTGGTAGGTCCTAGACAAAATTAATATTTCTAGTCTTTCCACTGAAGGTGTGGAGGGATCACCTTCAAGGGTCAGGCAGTGTGGCTTGTCTCCAACACTATCCCTATGGCCTTGCAGAACTGATGCTGTTTGGTCTGAGTCTTTCTCCAGTAAGAAAGAATGTGCGAATGGTCAGTCAGCATTAGGACTCCATGTGGTGCAGTGACCACCTGCAGAATCTGGAGAATGGCTAGGTGAATCCTGCTTAGCTGCATCATGGCAGAAAGGACTGACACTTTGAAAAAGCCCAGGAGCCAACTCCAAATATCCCAAGTCAGAAATGAATTATGAAAAGAAAGAGTCTCCTAAAAATACCTAATTCCACTCTCTCCAGGATTGTAAAATAACACTCATCACTATTTCTGGCGAGTCTGTGGAGCATTTTCCCTGCTGGAACACAGCACTTCAGAGAAATTCGTGAGTTCTGCTATCACCCAGAGAGGGCACTGAGGCCAGAGAGGTGGAATGAGTGGATTAAGACCTGGCAGTGAGTGAATGACTGGGAAAATGACAGAGCATGCACTGACAAAAACTTGGCTTTTCACTTTCTTCTCGAGATTATGTTCTGCTTCAAGTAAGCCACAAGTATTCCCTCCTAAGGGAGGGAAAGATACTGTCTTTTTGTGCACAAATCCAGCACAGACACTGGCAGCATCCCAGGGTGGTCTCAAGCACAGGAAGAAGTAGGCACTGCTGTCAAAGCTGAGGGTCAAAGTGCAGCCCTGCCATAGACACAGGGACAGACAGGGTGGCAGGACTGGTGCTCAGACATCAGACACATGAGAGATTGAGAGAGGATGCTGTCCTGCCCTGGAAAACCACTTGTACAGGTAGCAAACCCGCTTCACCTCCACTAGAACTGTACCCACAGAGATCCTTTCCAAAGTACGCCACAAACTGAGGTCTCATTACTTTGGCTCGGTCAAAATCACGAGAAACCTGATCTTTGCTGCTACAGTTTAGAAAGGGTTAGGAGAATGATTTTGCAACATTTCATTCTGGCAACTCTAGCTTTCTTTTGGTTTGGTTTGGTTTTATTGGTTTGTTTGGTTTTTTTTTTGTGAAAATGTGTTTATATTGATGAAGCTTGCTTTGGGAAAGACTCCCCTGGCTCAAAACAGGAGTGGGCTGTGCCAGGGCATTGCAAGAACAGGAGATTCTTTCCCTTTGTTCCAGGCTTGGGATTCAGACCCAGCTGTGCTCCAGCCCCCATGGGTACTTTAGCACGAAGTCGATAGTTGTTTTGCAGAGGAATTTTCCTTTGGAAGCTGCTTCTGCATTGTACAGCTAATTAAATATTTCCTGGGACTTGGAGAGACGGCATCTGTAGCCGAGTGATTAGAGCATCGGGTGACCTGAATCACACAGGGCCATGAACCTGGGGCTAATCAGACTGTGTAAGCGCCATGGGTCCCCATCCTAACGCAACTGGGTAGCAGCATGAACAAGTCATTTTTCCATCTGGTTTCCCTTCTGTCCATTGCCTTGACCTTAAGTGCTTTGCTATGGGGACCACACTCAGGATAGTGTCAGTGTGAATCTGAGCCTTGGTAGCAGCTGTGAGAAAACTCTGGTAAAATGCTCTGGCGTAGGCAAGAGCTAGAAAATTGCAAGCCCTCTCTTAACTTGCTTTTGTCACCAAAACAAGAGGTATATCCCATCTGCATTGCTTCCCATGTGGGTAGGAAAACTTAAATTCACAGTGTATAGGAGGGATTTGCCTCAAACCCCTGGATTAGGAACATCTGAGAAGTTGCAAAGACAGCTTTAGGAGGAGGACGGTAATCCACAACATCAGAGTTTACAGCAAACCAGCCTGTTAGCTGGAGTCAATTGACATGACTGCATTGAAGCAGAGGATCTGTTCCTTCCAGGATAAACTTCAAGGTTCACAAAAAGGCCAAGTTCAGGATATGCCAATTCTCCATCTGCAGCTGAGCAAATGATACAGTAGCAATTTCCCAGCAGGATATTCTAAACAGTTTATAAAGCCAGAGAGACAGAAGGCATTTTCCTTGAGCTCTCAGATCAACAGACAGGCATGCTGCTTGCTGGGTTTGTAGGACTTAGACAAGTAAAAGATTCACAAAGTTTCAAGTGTTTGGTGCACTTGACACCCCAATATTTAACTTTTGCAGCTTCAGGTGGGTTCAGGAGAAGGGGAGATGGAACTGTCATATGGCTGCATGCTGGCTGAAATTTTTCTTATTTGTGTTGAGGGGGAAGGAAAGATGATAATAGAGACTGAATCTGTGTGCTTTGTCTTTGCTCTTATAATTTAGCTAAGAAAAATGCATCTCCATTCTGTATACAGTCTGGGCAGAGGGCAATTAAGCCACTACTTACACAGATGTAGTAAAATAATGACAGTGTCTCTGGAATCATCTCTGTGCTGCGAAAAGGAATCACTACCAAAATATCTCTTCATTATTTTCTCTGTAGTGTGATTTTTAAAAATAAATTATGTATTTCTGTTACATTTTCATTCCATTGTAAAGGAAAGCAGAATGTAATACCAAACTAACTAAATAGTTGCATTCATAGCAGGTGTTAACCAGCCCAATTTCTATGACTTAGGTGATTTTTTTGTATCACACGCATGAAAAGAGAAACTTGAAGTCATTTCTCTTCTCTGAGAAAGCTCAGGGGTTTTCTAGCTGTGTAAACCCCTTTCCCTCCATCTTCAAACTCCAGGACAGCATTACATGGACTGAAGTGGAGCAGGTTCATAGCTAAGCAGGTAGAATGAGGAGACCCCCAAGTTCCTCTGCCCCCTCCCCAGGCTGTGCAGAGCCCTGGCCAGGGCATGCTGCTTCCCTCAGCACAACTCTGTCTCCAGGTAAAAAGTAACTCTAGGGCAAGAGATTTTCATTGGATCCAATATTAAAAAATTATCTCAAAGTTAGTGAATATCTTTAACAGGAGCTTTCTATCATAGCTTTATTGAATTTGAAAGCAAGGACACTGCCAAGCAGCTGTCCCATTATACTTTACTCATATCAAATACTAATAAGCCTCTGATAATTCTGTCTCAGTTACAACTTTAACCAATAACATCACACTCCTCAGTTTAGCATCATACTCCTCAGTTTAATATGCCCTAAGAGCCTTATCTAATCTCTTATTACAATATTTGTCTGATACCTTACCACCCACTCCGGCTACTGTGCTACTGGTTCTGCTCTTTAGAAAATTATAAATCTGGATTTACATCTTCACTATCATTATTGTAAATAGAGAAAATAGACAGAATTTTCCTTTGGATCTGAGTTTTGTTCTCAATATGAGCTGCCCAAGGTTATTAGAAAATCGAAGCAGCTGGAAACCAAAGGCAGTCCCATAGCTGAATTGTAAAGAATACATCATTCCCACAGGAGAGGAGACTTGGCGGCAACTCAATAATATTTGGAACTTTACTTTTACTTTTTTTTTCTTCATTTTTCTCGGTTTTGTTATATTTATTTTGAGAATTTTGTTTCTAAATGCAACCCTGACATTTTTATCACCTAGAAATAATACACTGGTTGAATGTTCCATTAAATGGTAAAATCTAATCCACGCTCAAAGAAAGGAAATGGCCACATATATATATATATCTATATATATATATACACATACATATATATACATTTTTGTTGTTCTATATTGCTCCCCGCCATCCTTCCACTCCCAATTCTTGTAGTTAAATCACAGGAAAAGAAATAACATGTTTTGTTTTAAGCCATTGGATCAGATAGAGAAAACGAACACAAACTTCAAGCAGAATTATTTTATGATTCCCAAGTTTGTCTTTTTTCTCCTCAAGAATTAAGGGAGAGTGTCCGCAAAATGATAATTTCAAATAAAGGTTGCTATTTTCCTTCCTCTATGGAACTCATGACCTATGGGCAACATGCAGAGAGAAGTGGGGTCGTCTTGATCTATAAACCTTTCTCTTAGATAAAAACTGCTGAGAGACAGGGAATTTAAACATGCAGCTTTGGACTGCAAATGTCTTGGACTTCCATATTTAGCTCTACTTTGTGTGCTGAAATTTCTCTCCTCTGAACTGTTTCTTTAAAATGTTGGGTTTTTTCTTTTAACATTTTCTAAACCTTTTTTTTTATGGAGAAAAGCAAGACACGTACACAGGAAGAGCAGAAAAATAACAATAAAATCGGCATGAGCTCTTGCCTAGCCTTTCTGTAGAACATACATATTCCCCTTGTTCCAGAAGTGAAGTTTATCTTGAGTTTGCTGCTTTATAATATTTAGACATATACAAATTGTTGCATATTCTTTTAATGAAGGGAATAGAAAATCTCAAGAAAGAGCATGAATTTCACTTCCAGACTAACAGGAATGAGTTTGTATTTACTCTTTAGTTTCTCTTTTTGTGATTTTGACTTCTCCATCTATGGTAATAACCCTAGAGATCTGCTATGAGGAAGGCAGGGGATTTTAGTAATTGAATGGTAAAAGACTTTCCTTGCCATTAGAGATAAGTCTGTAACCCGCTGAGCAGATTCCCCAGGGCATCACAGCAATTGAGAAAAAAGTTTGGGTACTCAGTAAAAATCACATAGGAAAAATACCTGCAGAGATGATTTCCCTTTGGGAATGGGACTGATATATCCCACAAGGAATGATACGAGATCTGATGCAAGCATAATCTCTTTCTGTTCACCCTTAAAGAACTTTTTGGGAAATAAATATAACACTGCCCTCAGGACAAAGCAAGAGGTCCACAGGAGATGGCCACAGATCTGTGCACAGCAGAACTGGTTTGATGGGACTCAGGCGGTTGGAAACCGAGTTGTAGCAATCACCATAGCAAAAGCTTCTCCCCAGGAAATCCTAATACATGAATTTCAGCCATGTAATTCTGACCCTGTGTGTGCCAAGGAGCTTCACTCTCAGGCTGCTCATCCAGAGTGACACTCCTGTGGATGTAACTCACCCCTGCGGGCTCTGAGCTCTTAATCACAGACTGTCCTCTTTGGGGAGCGTGAGAGAAGCCCCACTTGATTTAATTAAGACAAGAGACAAGCTGACTGGGAGCCTTTGGGAAAACAGAAGTCTCTGG
The DNA here is from genome assembly GCA_013401035.1 of Horornis vulcanius. Taxonomy (NCBI): domain Eukaryota; kingdom Metazoa; phylum Chordata; class Aves; order Passeriformes; family Scotocercidae; genus Horornis; species Horornis vulcanius. The sequence continues at coordinate 20,882 of VZUA01019949.1, read as the reverse complement.
CTCTTCCCTTGGATTATCTTCCCACTTGAAAGTGGGGGGCTAGGTCTCAGCATCCACTCTCCTCTATTTTACCCCAGTTTACAGTCTGGCCCCTAGTTATTTTTGGGAGGCACAGGGAAAAAGGGGGGCTTTCATAGATCTAACCTCTCTTCCAATGAGTGTGTAGGGACTTGGTTAAATTTCTCATTCCATTAAAGACAGAACTGAGGTAAGTGAGAAAGAGGAGACATTTAGGAAGGTGAAGAGGAATTTCCTTAGGGTATCTGGGAAGAGCACCTGCCTGTGACACAGACTGAGATGCTCTTGATACTCACCAGGCATAGCAGGACTGGAAGAAGGGAGTGAGGAAGAAGATGCCCAGATAAGGGTCCATGTGAAATATAAAATCCAAATAAAGANAAAAAAAAAAAAAAAAAAGAAACACAACTAATTTAGGGAAGGGATGGAGTTATTTTCCACCCGGCAGTCCTGGTGTGATGAAGAGGCGGATGCCTCCTGAATCCCACCTTCTGCAAAGGATAACCAATCCTAAAGTAAGAGCTAAAGGGGGCTGGTGAAATGGAGCCGCAGAACTTCCTAAGAAGAGATTATCTACTTAATTAAAGATTTTTTTTCCCTTAAGTCCTTCAGCCAATCAGGACTCAAGTGCCAGAGAGAGATTGAACTGATGAAAAGAACACCCCAGGTTCCTCGAAGACAAATGCACCACGAAAGGGATAAGAGGGAGGGAAAAGGGGGGGAAAAGAAAAAAAGAAAGGAAAAAACAGAGAGAGAGGGATAAAGAAAGAGACAGCAAATCCCTTAAAGTAATCACTAGATTCAATCTCCACCAGCACTGCCCTGGCTCTCCATTCCAGGCAAAGACAACTGGAAAGATTGCTTTTGAAGTGTCCTCTCCTCCTCCTGCCTTGGAGACACTGCTGAGCTGGGGTGCACTGGGTGCTCTGGGGTGGGGGGTTTGGGTTCAGACTGTCTGCATCTGCTGCTTATGCCACAGATACATGATCACTGTCTCTGCCTCAGTCTCCCTCAGAAGTTTAAGGAGGATTGGGACCAGTTCCTACCTCCATCTGCTTCTCCTTCATCATGGTGTCCTGCTTTTTGTTCCCACCTCCTCTTTGCATCAGGCCATCCTCACCCCAGGAGAAAGGCCTCTGGCTAAGCCTTCCTATTCCCCCTTAATTTTTTGTTTTTGGCATTTCCTGTAAAGTCCATGGGAGGGTGTCTTTGGTTTGGAAGGGTTAGCAATCTCTCACTGAGGGCTTATCCCAAGCCAACAGATGCTGGTGCTACTTAGAAGTGCATCCAGCCTGTGGCAGCTGGCCACATGGGACATCCTCAGTTACTGTCACAGCACCCACCACAGATACCCTGACTGGCCCTAAATCAACATGACCAGCTGTATCACCATGTCCCAAAGCCATAGGAAGATCTTCTCCACACTGCACAGTTGAATTTTGTGCTGTGGACATGATCAGCCAAAAAATGGGCTGAGACCAGTCAAACTCATTTCATCCAGGGCACAGCTACCAAGCAGAAGTGCTGGACGCAGGCAGGGTTTGAAAGGACTGAGACAGTGTGGCCGAGCCATCAGGCAGGGCTGGCGGGAGGTTGAGCTTTGCTTGGGGACCCTCCAGGTGGACAAAAGTCCCTCCTGGGTTGCACAGTCTCAGGAAAGGAAAGCTGCCCAGCAGAGATTCGCTGTGTGATGGATTTTGGCCATCTCACACTGAGCCCAGCTATGCTCAGGGCAGGGAGCCCTGGCCAGGCACAGCACACAGGACACTGCTGGCAAAACACTACCTTTACCCAGAGCTCTGCCTGTCCAGCCAGGGCACCCCCTCAACCCAAGGATAGCTGGGCAGTTTGTGGGCACCTAGAGAAGAAAATGCAGGCGGCAGCAGTTTATCCCAGGGCCAGCTGTGCCCCCAGCTATGTTCTATTACAGCAAGACCGATGGTATTTGCACTCATTAAAGCCCCAAGTCCTGGAGCCCTGAGCATTTTAAAAACGAAGGTATTATATATGCTGAGAAAAAGCTTGAGAATTTGTCTAGTAGAAGATAAAACCCCGAAAACTGAAAGGTAAGGGAAATGAGCACTTTATTTATTCTTAAATTATTTTTAAGAACACAATTTTTAATTATTAATTATATTGAAACAAAATTTAAATGCTGTGATGTTTAACACAGTTTAATGGTTTAGGTGGTCTAATTCAAGTAGTGGAGGTAGCTGTGCTCCCCCTCCCAGGCTGTCCTGGACTCTGTAGAGAGAGTAGCTGCAGAGGCTGATGCTGCCTCAGGGGAGCTGAGGGTCTGCTAAGGGGCTCAGTCCCTCTGGGACACTGGTGAGATGCAGTGGATGCCACCGTCCAGCATTTGGCATCTATTTCTGATGGTAGAAAGGGGAAGAATTTTCAGTTGTTTCTTATAAGTCTCCAGCTGTCTGTTTCAGGATTCTTGAGCTGCAGTTTTCACATTTCTCATGTCCAGCAGCAACGGCATTTTGAAATCATGCAAAACTTCCGACACTTCTTGACCAATTGGAAAGGAAGGACATACTGGGTTTACTGGGGTGAGCTGTTTTTGTTACTTTGAGACAAATTAAGTAAGAAGATTACAAAAAGTAGGGAAAAATTAATAGTAGGTGGATCCAAAATAAACAGATGCAATTAATTGTCTTTATTAACTGTTGCAAGAGGCACCCAGGCCTGTCTCCAAGCTCACAGAAGCACCAGCAGCTTTGGAAACACCAGCTTCCTCTGCCAACATCTAATTCCAATTAAATGCAATACTTTCTTTCCTGGAAACAAGTGTGTTTTTCAAACCAAAGAAGCTGGAGGCAAAGTCTGAACAAAACTATCCCATACATGTTTCAAAATATTTAATTACAGTTCTCAAAAGCTATTTAAAAGATTCTAGAAGTACTACCTAAAGAAATGGAATGCACAATTATTTTATAATGTTCCTCAAATTTTGTTATTGTTACTGACAAAAGCTCTGTAAATTTACTAAATGGATGCAGAGAGAAGTAAAACACATTTTATGGCCAGAACTGGTACCTTACCCCATTTGACCTGCTGGCAATACAGATCTCTTCTGACCTTTGCACTGAGTACTGTCATGTACTCAGTGTTTGACTATTTGTTCATCTCCTGAAATGGCAGACAGGGCTTGAGGACAACAGCACATAGAGAACCTGCCACCATCTGCAGTAATTGCTTCCAGTTTATTTAGAAACAAACAAACAAAACCCCACAAACATTAATATATTATGTCTAAGTTTAATTTCCAGAGTATGGAGAAAATCTGAACTATACTAGAAGACCTTTGATAAATAATCACAAAAGTCAGAGAAAAAGTGAAAAATAAGGCCTTTAACACTCCTGCTGCCTTCCACCCCAGTAACAATGCAACTGATGGATATGAAAAAAAGAAGATAAGAAGTGGGGCTGATAATTCCAAGTCTGGCTCACAGATATCTCAAAAGTTTCTTGGTGTCAATGCAAAGTGCCCAAAGGACAGATTTGTTAAAACAAAATGGCCATTAAAAAAGCCAAGAAATAATTGGACATTTCTTCTTTTAAAAAGATATGTAAAAGGTATGAGATCAAAATAAAAGGAAATTATTCTTATCTAGGCAACACACAGAATTCAAACCTGAAAGGGCTTAAATAGTCTCAGGAAGGTGCAGCTTCCATTGCAGTAAGCGAATTTCAATTGCTTTGACTGTAGCTTTGCCTTTTGGACCAACTAAATACGTCTTCAATAGTGCCTAAAGTCTCTCAAAACATCCACCAGCACCCCAAGAAGGTGTACGTGTTGCTCACAGTTCTGTACTGAACGTGCCCTGTGCTATTCTGCTTCTTCAGTCAAGTGACTCCAGAAACAAAGCCAAATAAAGGCTGGGGAAATGCAATAGCTTTCATGAGATCAACTAACATGCAATGGAAGCAAACATGGAATTTTTAACATTTTGGCTCTGAAAAGGCAGGAAGGGTGCTGGTGTGCCCAGAAGCCTCTCTGTTTAATTTTGTGTCTAGCTGTATCAGTCTGAGACAGTGCCATTAAAGACAGTATTGACACACCAGAAGATGTCAACAGTGGTGTGACCTCTTCGCTGTAAGCTTGATTTTGTAACCTAGCACTGTTCTGCCATGATGTTCTCTGCATGGATGACGCATGCAGAGCAGCCTTCAGTGAGGTCTGCTTGTGCTTTACCAGTATTGAGAGTATCCTCACATTTGTAGGTTCTCCATAAGGGTCATGCAGGGACAGCTCAGTAGATCCTTGTCCATTGCAGTGATCTGTGGGATGGGACACATCCATCACACATCATAGGAACTGACTTGACCTGAGGAAGCAGACCTGAGAACACAAGAAAAATCTACTTGGGAGCTGCTTAAGCAGGTCCACTGTTGCACCAGAGACACAGATTTTCTTCCCCTTTCAGGCTCTCAGTGCTCCCTTCAATATTATTATTATCGGGAATATCTGTAAACAAAACTACGTTTCAAACTGTAAGAATGAAGCATTAAAAAGACTGCCCAGTGACATGTTTCAAACTGCTTTAGCTGAAATTGTTCACAAGCTCTGCAAGGGCCCTAAATAACTCCAGCTAACTTATAACTGGATCTCCTTCACCCAAGTCAGTTTGTTTGGCTCTAGTGCAGAAAGACTGACTGGTTTGGAGTCCCTTCTGTGAGGCTGACAGGAGGAGGTTTAGCTGAGGGATTTGTCCAACCCTGTGATTTTTTTCATCTCTGATTTGCTATGCAGTCTAATGACCGTGCAGGGGCATAAGCAGCTCTGGGTTACCCTGTAATTTGTCCCTCTGACGAGGCAGCCTGCCGTGTCAAAGCCGGCAGATGGTGCTCCCAGCTTGGCCTGTGGCTGGGCTGCGCCTCAGCACTCCTGTAGAAGAGCATCCCTGGATTGCAGGGGTGCAGGGAAATGCTGCTGTGCTAGACATGGCCATGTCCAGCACAGACAACAGGCTCTGCACAAGATCCAAGCTTAAAACTTCTCCTTTCTTCCTCCCTGTTTCTCCAGACCAAGTATCTTGAGTCCTCAGAGTAGGTAAAGTCCAAAGATGATTCTGACTGGTTGTGTCACAGCAGTGATGTGGAGCTGCTGGTGGCTCTGCCCACAGCTGGAGGTCAGCAGTGCCAAGGTGCAGCCACCTGTGTGCTGGTTTTCCCACATTTCCCACAGCCAGCCATTGTGGCAGCCAATGAGACTCCTACCAGCACCTGGCCTTAGCTCAGGGATGAGCAGATGCTTACCAGCTCTCAGCAGGAAGGTGGATGTAAGGCTGTCAGCAGTATGTATAGATTTGTATGCACACTTTCTCACTAGTGTGTCCCTTAACAGTTTCTGGGACAAACCCCAAGGTCAGGGACCAGTAAATCTGGCTCAGCTCTTTGCCCTACAATAGCAATGAAAACTGTGTTGGGGCAAGTCCAGTGAGGTCCTTCCTCTTTGCCTACAGCTGACTATCATGACTAACCTTCTGCATTTATCCAGAATGAGTCAGACCTGTAAAATCATGAGACCAGCATGAAAACAATACACAGTGTGAGCTATTAGTGTCCAAGTCTTTACGGTACTCTTGGGGCTTGTTTCCTCTGGAAATGGCAGAGCTGGGAACATGCTGTTCTCTCATAAGAAAGGCAAGCTGAAAGTCCTGGGCTCCAGGCAATCAAACTTTCCAATGAACACCCAAAGTCAAAAGGCTTGCCAGAAATTATGGGGACAGTGAGACTGAACAGGCATATAGGGCATCTCTGTGTTGACCAAAACTTGCTGAGTGTGGGTCCTGGCTGTTTGCCAGGAGAGATCTCACACATTCAGAGTTTGTACATTAAAATACTGGATCCTTTTTGCTCTCTCCTTGGCCAAGAACTCCTCTTGGCCTTGCGTGTAATACTTGTTGCTGCTCTTTACCTTGGGAGTGGCTGCATTTTAGAGGTGAACATGAGATCAGCCCATGGGGTGCGGTGGTTCCCAGTGAGCTGTAAGGAAAGCTGAATCATTTCCCCATAAAACCCAGGGTGCAAGATCTGGCTCCAGCTCCAGCGTTCCTCAGTGTCATCTGCATTGACTAGGGCTATTTCTTTTGTCAGAATAGTCAGCCAGTCCCAATAAATGGTGATGATGATGATGATCTTGGAGGCTGAATCAGGCAGCCAAGATGAAGAAACAGCTCCAAGATGGTCAGGATAAACTGGCACTACAAAATCTATCACCAATCCTTTGCAAATGTCATTGCTGACAGAGCCACTATCAGGCTTTCTGTCACAGTTTTAAACATTAAGCACTTTTAATGATGGTTGTTGGAAAAATGTTGCAGAGAGTCTGTTCTTGGGCCACCCTGATCCCTTTTATAAGTGTCCCAAGAAAGAGGCATAAATAATAAAGCATCGCTTTTGTTTGCCTGTTTGGAACAAGCCTCTTGGCTTTCATGCTGCCAGCCTGGACAAGGTTTCACCACTGATGTGGGCCACCACAAAGAGGTGCTTTATTGAAGCACAACACTCTCTGAAGGAGATGTTTCTTTTCCCATCTAAGATGAACTAGATATTTTGGTTAAAATGTTGAGAGCATTGTCTGTGTCCTAATCAATATTTTCCCTGAGTACTACAAACCAGAGATGCGGAGAGTGAAGGAAAGAGAATTGTGGCTAGAAATAATAAGCTTTTTTTGAGTGCCACTGTTGAATCACAGGTAGGAAAGATGGCTTTATGCTGTCACGTGCTGCTGAGGGGAGTCAATACATGGTGACAAAATTTTGGCTGGTTATGTTCATTTGTCACAACTGACAGCAGTCAAGCCTACTTTGTATAAATCTTTTACAAAATTCTTATCTCACCTCCATCACTGCAGCATCCCAGGACATGGGCTACTGCAACCTCTCAGTACACTTCTGAAGTGTCAACTGTGTCTGCTGGTAACTGAGGCATGACATAGATAATGACTTGTCCAGACTCAGGCAACCAAATAGTGTCTCATGGTACATCTGAGCTGAAAACAAACCAGGATATAGCCTGCTAATAGTGAGAAGAAGAGGGAGCTGAGGGTGCCCATACAACAATTATTCCAAAGCTCAGAAGGAGCATGCCCCATAGCAGAAGATGCAAGAACATCCTGGCTTCTGGCTAGAGGTTACTGTGAGCTGAGACCCCAGTACACTGGAATGGCACTGCCTCAGGAGTACAAAGGATCGTGCATATAGTCAGCTCTTCCCAAACACTGGCATTTATATGGGGTCCTGTATCTGGTGTCTGAATTAAAATCAACAACAAAGTTTGCACTTGTTTCACATTAACATATGCAAAGTAGGAATGAGCCCTACTTTGTGAAGGATAAAGCATTCCTTGCCATGAGAGAAGGCAGCAAAAAAACCCCAACCACCACATCAGAAGAAACTATTTATATAATTTCTTTATACAAATGTTCACATTTATCTATCACAGGGTGATATTTTTAGGAATAATGTACTTCACGTGGCTTTATCCTTACCCATTGCCACTGTGAAAGACAAGCTAAGTCCCAGACTTTGTGTTGTCAGATTGCAGTACCTGTTTGGAGACAGAGTCCAAACTTTCCTCACCTCACTTTTCAGAAATATGGCAACACAATTCAGACTTCATGCCATCAGGGTGACCGAAGGGGAATCTGTAATTCAGACACATTGTGCCTGCAGTTCCCGGTCCGACTCCAGGGTGGCGATGCTGCCTCAGCTCTTACTCCCGCTAATAATGCACACTCTGCACTCTGTGAAGGGATTTTTTTATTACCACCACGGGGTGTGATGAAAGATGATTGCATATGGCAGGAGTCATTCTTACAACCACGGTCCACCTGTTTTTGCTACATCTGAACCCTTGCATGTAGCTGCTGGAACAGCCCATACCTGCCCATGGATTGTAACCAGAGGAAGAACAGAATGTCCTAAGAAATTACATGTGTCTTGTTTCTGGGATGATTTTTATTATGAATATTTACAGATGGTGGCAGTCATTGGTAGGTGGTTATGCTAAGAGCAGATAACAGATCCCACCCAGAACAAAGACTCTTCTAATTCCAGCTCAGCCTTTGATCATGGATAAATTATTCTTCTTTCACATGCCTCAGTCTCTCTCCCCATTCAAATGTCTACTTAGACTGTGAGCTTTTGGAGACAGTGGGTGTCTCATAGGGTGGAGATATAGAACGTAGTACTAGTACTGTACAGCACCCAGAACAATGGAGATCTTGATCTTGATGGCAGCCTTCACTCATTATCTTAATAGAAGCATCCAAGTCTATATATGAAACAATTTATCTGAACAATCTTTTGGCCATACTGACTCCAGATCAGACATGATAAGAAGTGACAGAGGAAGCTGCTCGCATGTAAAACCATTTTATGTCTTTGAAATGACTGAAGATGTGACTTTTGCAGTCCAAGTGGAGGTGAGTGCCCTCCAAGAGGCAGCACTGCACCTCAGACATGTGTGTGCCATTTACATTGCCTGCTAGAAGCTTTCTTCTGAGTAGGGAAAAGACATTAACGCCAGGTCCTGGATCCCAAAGGGCAATTTTGTAGCAATTGTGGTGGCTCTCTATAGGGAGCAACTCCTTAGAGAGGTGAACTAATACTACATTGGCACCAGAGAAAGAACTGGTACCTCCTTTACAAGGGAACACTACACATCTGAAGAGGGAGCAAAAACACAGGTTTGAGGAGACTGGACCCTCCTGCCCTCCAGTCCCTTTACCATTTTTAAGCACACACTAGAAACACCACGGGAGATAGGAAGCATCAGTTCTTAAGGGTAACTCCATTTTGACTAAAAAACTCAAAAAGTACATTTTCAATGGGGAGTTTTTGAGCATAAGTAGTGTGAAGACCATTAATACTGTCTCACCATCATTAAGAGAGTGAACTTCCCATCTTGTGTGGCAGAAGAGACCCTACAGTGTACCTCGCCTCCAAAAGTATGTCTTCCAGCTTTGCTGGGCTGCAAGGAGAAGATCTGTGTGCAGCCTCTACAAGAGAGAGTTTATTTCATTGGTGTACTACTACCTCTCTTAACCAAGGCATCAGTCAGTCATTCAAAAGAGCTGGTAGTGCTTCCTCAGGGCAGTTTTGTGTGTTATGTGTCTCCTCCACCCCAGCTCAATAGGCCCATATCCACACTGTGCAGGATCCTCCTGGCAACACTAGGCATACCAAAGCAACAGTGAACCTCTGTACCTCTGTTCCTCATTTGCCAGCCACTTTCTAATCCAAGCCTTGCTATTTTTATCCAGTTCTGATTTCTTCACTCCTTTATTAAATAAATAATGTGGCAATCTCTAAATGTCTGGCCAAAGGCAAAGCAGTTTGCAGTAATTTCTGGCCCTACTGCCAGAAAACAACTGACTAATCAAATGTCATCTTGCTTGCTAAGCTGACCCCAGTAACAAGATTCTTCTCTCAGAGGAAGCACCTGAAAATCAGGACTCTGTCAGCACTTCCGCTAAACTAGGGGGTCTCTTTCCCCTTCTCTCCCAAAATAACTGCAATAATGGTGTAGTAGAGGAGAATTCAGCAGCATCCTATCATGTCTACCATCTTCCCTAAACACCAAAGGAGCGAGTGCCTTATGTGCCTCAAGGGAGGTGGTAGGACCTCCAAAAAATCCCTCAGTCCTATGAGATTTCTGCCCTGGATGTCTGCCCTTGATGTTCCCAGCAAATGGGAACAGTGTCCAGCAGCCTGTCCTCTTGTGACCTTGGCCCCAGTGTGCCCTAGATGTGATACCTCTCATTGAGAGCCGAGTGGCTCTTCTGGCTTGGACCACCAGCAGACTGGGGCTTTGTCTGAGGTGAGTCAAAGCACACACATTCAGAATGTTCTAAGCCCTGTAATAACAGGGAGAAGGTGGCCCCAAATATGTTGTTTGTAGCGTCAGCTAAATGCTAATTTGGAGCTGGTTTTCTTCCCACTTTGCTGGGCTATCTTGACAGAACAAAAGCCAGAATTCCTGAGGAACTAGCAATTACTACCGAGTTTCCAAGGGCAAAACTCAAAAAAATCTATGAACAAACAAACAAACAAACAGTCATAACATCTCTGATTTCTGGAAAATAAACAGTCTCTCTCCTCTGAAAGCTCTGCTTCACACTATCTTTGGTAGGATTTCCAAAATTACCTCTGTGTAAAAGCCTTGGGCTGGGTGTCATTTATGCAAGGCTAAGATGGTGGATCATTCTCTTACGGTCAGTCAAATGCAATAATAAATGTCTTTTAGGCCTAGTTAGGGGCTCAGCCTGTGCATTTTAGAGTTTGTACTGAAAGTAGCATAAGGTGGAAACTACTCTGCTGAAAAAAGGTAGAGTGACCCCCTCTGAACATCAGCTATGCCTTTATCCCTCCTTTCACTTGGGGGAATTTCTAGGGACTAGAGGGCAGCTGAGCAGTTGGACCTTCCTGTAAAAGGAGATTGTGGGGATAGAACTTCTGGATGATTGGGGGATGTGGGTATGTAGGGTATTGATGATATGTGCTAGGGGAAGGATGAGTTGCAGCAAAACTGTAATGCAGGTTTGGAGATTAGGCCTCAGAAACTCTGTGGTTTAGGCTGTTGTTTAAGGCTGGTAAAGCAGCTGCTAGAGAAAAGGGGAAACAGATGAATTTGAATACTACTTATTTTAACTGGTACTGTGGAGGGGAAGGAGAGCAAAACAATGCATGGTCTGCTCTCAGGGAGGGAAGCATACTTGGTTGAGTAGAGACCTACCTTTTTTAATTCTCCCCTGTTTCTGTCTCTTTTCTGTAATTAAGTATGCTCTAGATAGTGTAAAGGAAACTTTACTGCTCTGATACTGGGAGCCTGTAGCAACCCTGAGGCCCCAGAGCCTACAAATGTTTCTGAGAGGTTAGGGTCTCCTGCTGTTGTAGAAAGCAGTGCCCCGGTCCCTTACATGCAATGAAGGCTTGTGAAAGTCTCTTCTGATGATGATATGGTAGTTTGATCTCCCATGTGGCCTTTCTCTACTTATTGCTGGGGTATAATCAAGGTCTAGAAGTTTATAAATTAGTTCTGGGAACAGGGCTGC
>VZUA01019944.1:0-10428 GCA_013401035.1 Horornis vulcanius | reverse complement strand
AAAAAAAAAGTGGGAATTTTACATTCATTCCCATTTGGTTTTGTGTTTGGATTTTTCCCACAGTGGTAACTTTGTTTAGTTGTTGCTGAAGGTGTTCCCCTGTCCAGCACACTGTTCTCCCTGCCTAGTCCCCATGGTCAAGGAGCTATTGTATAAATGACACCAGAGGAAATCTCTGCAGTCACATGCAGGATCATGTCCCACAGGGCTAATTTAGAAGCAGACTGAGCCAAAGTGCTGCTCATGGACAGCCAAGAGCAGAGCCCCATGACACTTTCTCTGGATCAGCTCAACTGTCAAGTTGCAACCAAGAACATTCATTGGGGATTCCAGCCAGTGCCTTTCTGACTCAGAGCCTCAGGGCATTTGTATCTGGAACCAAACCAGGGTGTCTGGCTCCTTGTAGGGACCAACAGTAGAAAATGCAGCAGAAAAAAACCCATTGTGGGATGTTCTTCTCCAAGTTTGTGTTTTGGGGATTTTCTTCAGCTAATCTATTCTTTTGCAGGAATTTCTAGTTAAGAGAATGCAGTACTCACTCCAAAGTAACACTTTACTGATAGTCTACACTTTTCAGTAAGAAATTATGACCGATTTTTTGGAATTTAAAGCAAAGAATTTAACTTTATCCATCTCTGGCTTACTTTGAACAGGGCTGAGTGCTGCAGAAGGACTGTGATGAAAATGAAGAGGCTTTTAAAAGCTCTAAACACCCTTTTGGCTATTTCAGATGCTGGTGTTTGTGTCTGAGTCAGTCCCTTTCATTGGGAAATGCAGAGACTGGCAGCCTCTGCTGGATATCCATGTTAGACCCTGTATAATTCCATTTAGGATGGTATTTAAACACTTATCCTTGGTATTTAAACTTTTGTCCTAAGCCAGTTTTGGGGATTCCTGTTGGATGTCACCCAGGCAGTTAACATGGAATCAAAGCATTACTATAAAGCACTCTTACAAATCCTTCATTCTTTTGAGGTTCTTTTTTTTTTTATTATATTGAAGAGCAATTAATTAACCACACCATCATCCAGCTTCTGATGGGGTGGTGGTTAAAAATGAGTGAAAACTGAAGTGGTGTCCCTGTGCCCACCCCTGTGTGTTGCAGAGGAGCGCCAGTACCGCTGCGAGGACTGTGACCAGCTCTTTGAGTCCAAGGCTGAGCTGGTGGACCACCAGAAGTTCCCCTGCAGCACACCTCACTCTGCCTTCTCCATGGTGGAGGAGGACTTCCAGAAGAAGCTGGAGAACGAGAGTGACCTTCAGGATGTGCATGAAATCCAGGAGTGTAAAGAGTGTGACCAAGTCTTCCCAGACTTACAAAGGTAGGAGAAGGTGCTTAAAATGTGATGGAATGGGGCAGACTCTGTGATGGCTTCAGCTGGATCGTGCAGGGCATCAGAACCTGATAAATTCACCTTCTACAGAAACCAAAGATGAAGATGAGCAGGATTTCTATGCCAGTTGGTGCTTTATGGTATAAAAAAGCAACACAATCTAAATAAATCAGAAATTTTGTCCTTGTGCTTGAATTTCTTAGTGAGGACCTTAGATTTAGAGCTGGATCTTTTGCTAATCAGCTCTGAATTGGGCTGATTGCAGTGAAGTCACAGGAGTGGTTCTACTTCATATCAACTGAGGTCTGGATTCCTTAATCTTAGGTAGAAATAACTGGGAACATCTGAGTGTTGTTCACTGATGTTACCAATTTCGTCTTTGCAAACAAGCCATTTTAGTTAGAGATGGGTTCTAGATGTTAATAAATATGTCTGTATGTTGATATTTATTTTTAGCTGTATGGTTATGAAGCACCAGGGTTTGTTGTTTTCTTAAATTTATCTCTCTGTTAAAACAGATAGACCAATGTGCATATGTACCCAAAAATACTCATAGGATGTAAACAATGCAACCTTCCTGTCACTATAGTTTCTGTGATTACTTAAAATACAATATTGCAGTGAAGATTAACAACAAATTTTGCAAGTTGCTGGAAGATACTGAAAGTACACAGTAATTTTTGCAGATTCATGTCTTGATGATTTCTTGACCTGGAGAAGGATAACCTCAACCAACGTTTGATAGTGATGTTGAGATACCTCAATAGCAAAGTCCTGGGCCAGATGCTCTGCTGAGATGAGGTGGTGCCTTTGGTAGGAAGCTGGTTGATATCCAGGATCTCTTGTTTTCAGAGTCTTAGCACGATTCCCACACTCCTATCTTGTCTTCTTTTCTTTCCACATTGTGTAGGAACAACCAGAATGACTGTGAACTGCCCTTTTTCAGCACAGCAATATGTGAATCATTTTAAAAGCTGGCTTACCAATTTAGAATATTTTGTGTGTTTCACAGAAATCCTCACTAGTCCATGATCCAGGGTCTCATTATATTGGAGGTTAGCATGGTTTTCTTCATGCCCAGAGTTGGTCCCTGTGGATAATTGCTCCTGGATGCTCCAGGTGCTGGTTCTGCAAGATGGAGCCCTCTCTCCCAAAACAGAGATGTTCCTTCTCTCCTCTCCATGGAGCACTTACCCCAGCATCATGTAGGGTGTCTCAGATCAGTGGATGATCCTTGCACTTGGACAAAACTGAAGACACTGAAATTGAAACATGATGTGCCAAACATCACTCCCCAATGTCACCCTGCTGACCAGGAATTTGTGCAGGCACAAGGTCTTGTTCACTGGCTGATGTTGGGCAGTGTGTGGCTCCATGTGTCTGATTTTCAGTCTGAGGGATTGATTCCAAGGGGCTGATGGAGGCAGATCAAGTCAGAAGAATTTCCAGCAGCCTGGGTGAGGCAGGACTCTGGTCTGTGAGGTTTTTGCATGTTTGGAGTTATTCAGCGTTAAAGTTCTTTTGTCCCTGAGAACGAGAGGAAGATATCTAACATATGGGAATCATTGAGGAAATGTAAATTTAGCTTAAAATATTAAATATTGAAGAGAAAGGGCAGAAAACAAAGAAGGAGTCATCATAAATAGATGGGCAGTACTGTGAGAAAGAGTGAAAAATGAGAGAGAATGCAGCCATTCTCCGAACTTCTGAATTATTGAAAGGCTCATACACCACACAGACAGTTCCCTGCAAAAAAAGTGCCAAAGTGTGCTATATCCAGGTTATATAAAACAAAAGACCCAAATGAGCTGTGCTTGAGGGTGTGAGTGATTACCTGGAGAAATAGCTGAGCAGGAAGGTGGGGGTGTTGGGTCCAGGAGTGCCCAGAGCTGATGGCCACAGAGGTCACGGGTGGGACCCCGTCTGGGAGCTGGTGCCACAGCCAGGGACAAGAATCTCTCTAGGTCTGATGGCAAATTTGTTTACGTGATGGGAAGTCAGTTGTTATAAAAGTATTANCCTAAAGAGGAAGAGGGGTAGAAGTAAGAGCATCTGCAGAGTGAAAACATTTCCATTGCCTGTGGCTGAGAATGGAGTTTGCTGTTTGGGCTACACAACCCAAACAAGGCTGTAACCCCAGCAGGTTTTGCCACTGATTCAGCAGAGATCAGTGGGATCTTCATGTGAAAACAGTTTGAGCTAAAATTCCCACTTCCCTCCCAGTGGGTTTTCTGTGTATCCACTCTTGCATTATGTAGTGATCTTCCCTCAAGCAGTGGTGTGAGTTATGACTCTGTATGTGACCAAGCAATACAGGTGTTTAAAAATACATATTTATGAATGATAAAAATTCAGAGACAAAAATTAAAGATGTGCAACAGAATTTAGGTGGACAATGAATATCCTAATAATAGACTGAATAAACCACTAAGAAATGAATGACTGAACAACCACGCAATTGTACACAGTTAATAATAATCATCAAGAATAACTTCAGTTGTGGTGTACCTTATCTAGAGGCTTCTTAAACTCATCCTGTCCTACTCCAGAGGAGTTATTCCTGCTGCAAGAAAAATTGACTCCCATCAAAGGAGTGGATTTATAGCAGGTGGTGGCATCCAAGGTGTGTTTAGAGGGAAAGTCATAAGGCAGAAATAATTCAGACTGCAGGGAAGAATTACCAGAGTGAAATACTGAGAGGTGTATGAAATAATCTCCTTGGGGAGCGACGGCAGCAGCATCTCCTGGAGCATTTGCAAGTGGCCTGGCAAAACATGAGAGGATGTGTTATTCTGGTGGGGAAAAGGAGGTTCTGCCTCCTGGCTGGGGTGAACCAGGAACTCACAGGACTTATTTCTGTCAGGATTGGGCCTTTGGGGCTTTTTAGTTTTTGTTTTTTATTTTTTTTTTCTTTTGGCTGTAACTATGTGCTCTGCTCTCTCCTTTTCCTATAAAGCCACATCTCACTGAGCCCTGTTCCTGTTTCCACAGCCTGGAGAAGCACATGCTGTCTCACAGTGAGGAGAGGGAGTACAAGTGTGACCAGTGCCCCAAAGCTTTTAACTGGAAGTCCAACTTGATTCGTCACCAAATGTCCCACGACAGCGGGAAGCACTACGAGTGTGAGAACTGTGCCAAGGTACAGTGAATTTGGGGGCTGCCTGGCACTTCTTGTGCTGCTGGATGCAGGGGAGCATGGAAGTGGGGCTGCCCCAGGCTGGGATGCAGAAGGGCATAGGGCTTCTGCCATGCTCCAGAGGGTTTCTCAAGGGTTTTCACTTCTACTTTGAAAATATGTTATTTTTCTTTCCCTTTTGTTTTGGAAATGGCTGTGGAGTCTGAAATGGGCACTGATGCAGGATGCTGAGCGTTCTTGAGCTCAGGGCTTGGCTCCTTGAGAGGATTGGTGGGGTGTAAGAGGGTCAATGAGGGGCAAGAACCCCCAGGAAAATGCAGAGCAGAGGATTCCCTGGGCTGTGTGCCAGCTGCTGGGACCAGAAACTTCAGGACACTACTGCAATATAAATCAAAAATAAGCAATAGCAATGCACCCCAGCTGCACTGAGTACAACTCTCATCTCTAAAGCATCTCCATCACTTCCCAGCACTGGGCTTGCTGTGGCGATTATTTGTATGGGATGTGGTACTCTGCATTGCTTTTTATCAGATTCCCAAAGCTTGGCCCTTTTGCATGAGGACTTACTTGGTTTTAGGTAGATTTTGCTGCAATAATGGGAATTTCATATTGATGTATTATAAGACGTAACCAAGCCCTGGTTTCTAGCTCTGGGTTGTGTACAGATTACTTGTTGTCACACACTCAGGTATCAGTATAAAGTATTTCTATTGCAGTAATGCTTAGAGGTTTCAAGCAGCCACATTTTCACTCATTTTCCATGAAGTCTCTGACCTCAAATTTGCAATTTCTAATGGCAAAGCCAAGTCAAATGCATCTGCTGCAAAGGGATTAACAGACCCACGCAATACTTGGGTGATCCTGGGAAACTGAGGCCCCTTCCTGCAGGCACAGCTCCCATTGCTGGCCATTAGCAAAGGTTTTAATCTTAGAATACTCCCAAAAATAGCTCCAAGGTTTGAATTTTTAAAGACTCTTGTAATAACTGGCTTCCTCCTCAGTCAAGTTTCTTGGTTAATCAGTACTCATTTCCTAGCAGGTTTTCACGGACCCCAGCAACCTCCAGAGGCACATTCGTTCCCAGCATGTGGGGGCTCGTGCTCACGCTTGTCCAGAGTGTGGCAAAACCTTTGCCACTTCTTCAGGCCTCAAACAGCATAAACACATCCACAGCAGTGTCAAACCTTTTATATGTAAGTCTCCAACTAAAAGTCTTTGATTAAGTGTTGTTTCTCTTGCCGTAAAGCAGCGCAGGCTGGAAGCAGGAGGTTGTGTTCTGCTCCCTTTGAACTTCCCACCCGTGTCACAAGGGCTTTGAGTTACTGAATGAGTTCTGGGTAATTTGTGGTCCAATGCAAGGAGTTATTTTCACGTGATTTTCCTTTTCAGACAGACACTGTGTGCTGTATAAATGTTGTCCTGGGGATGTTTTTCCACGCACAGATGCAAAGTGAGGAGTGGGATTTAGCCAGAAGGAGCCATGCCAGGCTTGGTGGCTGCAGCCTCATTGCTCTGCACCGTGCTGGGCTGGCTGCTCTCCTCCTGCTTTAGGAGCAGTTTTTGGGCTGCAGAATCTCTACAGCAGATGCCATGATTTTTGCTGGAGCTGGAAAACAAATCTCAGAGGCAGTGACATTCATCTTGCCACCTTCCTCAAGGCTCCTCTGTACACACCAAGTTTAAGAACTGAGTTGAGCTGTTAGATCTTCACTAACAGCTTCTCCAGCAATAAAACTTGCCTTGGATGTGAGCCTGGCTCTGTGCTGGGCTTAAATGGGATCCTCAGCACCTCACAGGAGGCATTTGCTGCTGAGCCAGACCCTGCTTGGGAAGGGTGCAGGTTGCTTTCCCTGCCTTTCACTGGGGAAGCAGAGGCAGAAAATATTTTAAAATACTGTTCTCGGTAGTGCTACTCTCCACCACAGCCTTTTCAGGCACCTGCTGTGACTTGAAAGGTACCTTGGCCATCTCCCCTACTTGTCTGCTAAACCTCTTAATCTTTGCTGCCCTCAACAATAATTTACCAAAATATCTGCACCACACCTGTGAAAAGAATTGGTCACAAGCTAATATATTTCCTCAAAAGGAGGAGTATTGATTTAAGCAACTCATTTGTGCAAAATCTGTAACCTGCCACTGGGTGAGTAATACTTATGGTTTGGACTCCTTCAATGAGAAAATGTGTAAATAGATCCAATGTTAAATATCACTAATAATTTCTAAAGGTGATTGCAGATTAAAATATTGCACTTAATTAGAAAACTAACTTCTGGTTGGGTAGGGACTCCTCAGGTAGGCCTATTGCAACATCCTACATAGCAGTCTCTAAGTGGAAACTCTCATGAACAAAATAATCTTTCAAATGCTTTTTGTTGCTATTTTTCCTGATAAATCAAAACAACAACTGGTACCCCTTCCCATGTAGTGTGAGGGATGAAACCCCATGGAGCAACCTACAGATAATGTGTAATTGCAGAACAAAAAGGTTTGGAGACCACATGTTTGGTGGGCTTTGCCGAGCCCTGAGAGGGAGGTAGGGTCACCTAGAGCAGATATCTGCTTTCCACCAGAAGGCCACACACCATGATTTACTCATACCAGTCTGTTTATGGCAACTGTCTCTTGTTACAGTGTGCCGCCCAAGCTTGAGTGAAAACTCACCAACACCAAGGTAATTACTCACTGCCTTTGCAAAATCTCCAGCCTCCCCAAATAGAAACCACATGCCATAATAGACTGAACATATTCTAAATAGTACTTACAGTAATTTTTTTTAATAAGCAGAAAATATGCAAACTTAACTGCTGGCTAATTTGGTGTCCAGAGACAATCACCATACGGAGTGTGCATAGGCACAAGATTAATTTTTTGCAATTTTTGAGCCGGATTTGGGGTTTGTGTTAAAGCTGGGGTCTGTAGAGCAATAAAAGCTGCAAGGAGGGAAGCTTCTCTTACAAGTTAGCTGCTTAAAAGTATGGCAGTGAGATTTAAAGGGTGTCATAAGGTGTAACAGCAGAAATCAGACCCAGCTTCTGTTGCTTTCATCATGGAAACAGTTAAAGTTGATAAACGCCCCCCCCCACTACTAAAGTTTAAATCATATGATGAAAAAGAGGTAGATTTTATAACACAAATTTATCTGAGGAGTCCTGGCTGTTGGGAATGTCCATGGAGGTGTCACAGTTTAGACACAGAGTCTTTTCCAGAATCCCCATGGCATTGGCTGTGCCTGTCACTGATGCTGTGGTACACACAGGCTTCAGGTGGCAGTCCCCAAGAGGAAGAGTCCTCCAGGGAGCAAGGGCTTCCACCTGGGCACAAAATTTCTTTGCCAGCCCTTAGAGCTCGTGGATTGAACAGAATGCCTGTTGAATGCAAGAGGCCCTTTGAGCAAGCAGCACCTCATTAAATAGTCTTAAATTACCTTCAGTGCTTGAAAAGGTAAATTGTTGGTACAGCTGTTAATTGTTTGCTGAGATTATAATAATAAATATTTACGTATTTTAATGGTATTGCCATTATTGATTGAATTTAGTTTAAAAACTGAGATGAAATGCATTTAGTCAAACTATTAATTTGCATCTCCCTTAATAGCCTGTAAGGATATCTTAAAATTTTAAGTGCATATTTTTGCTTTTCTCCGGAGTAGAATATTTCTTGATTCTGTTGACTTTGGAATATATTAATGGAGAATAATAGTTTTATAATGTACCACTGTTCTTTAAGGGAGAACTTCCCAGATTTTAGGAAGACCTAATCTGTGCCAATACCCCTCTTTTCTGTCCTTTGCCACTCCAGCCAACCTGATCAAAGCCTTATCTTTAATAAAGCCACGTGAATAAGAAGCAGGATCTCAACACAACCTGGCAGAAGATCAAAAGTTCATAAAACATGATTTCTTTTTAATTCTTCAATAGCCTATCCTTGGAAATGCATGCATTTGAGATATTTCTTTTTCTGGAAAAATACATATGGTCTGTCCTGCTTTACACATGGGACAGAAGTAGATTCATAATATCCAAGATGAAGCTTGTGTGAACCTATGGATGTGACTCTTGAGCCACCATTTGGGTCAGTTTAATTTTTGTTTCTGTGATCCACGTAATGGGAGCTGGGGGAAATTACTGTGTAAAGTCTCAACAGTGAAGGTAAGGGGCCTGATTCTGTACCCTGGAGTGTGAAACAGAAATATTATGCCTGCATTTAAGTTAAAAGTAGGAGAAAATTGCAGAAAAGTCAGAGCTTCATAACTGCAAAAATGAATGATAAATAATTCTATATTAGATAAAAAATATATTTATGTTGAATAGGCAAATAAACTCTTTTTCAAAGGGACAAAAAATTACTTAACAAGAGAAAATTAAGGATTTTCAGGAAACTAGAATAATCTCTTCTCATCCTTCTTGTCTCCCTTATTTCTTTCTCTTCCATATTTTTCCCTATTTTTTTCGCTTTATTTTTGATTTTTTTTTCTCTCTTCTTTCTTGCTTTTCCTTGTGAATGAAGATTCGCAGCAGGAACAGTAACTGATACACAGAAACAAAACCTTCTTCCTGAATTACTGTGCTGCAAATTTCCTGTGTTTGGGCCCGATCCTGCACCCTCTACCCCACGAATTGTCCCGGGGATGTCAGTGTGGGATGTGAACAGGGGAAAAACAAGTGGATGGGGCAGGATCAGGCCCGGGAACAATAGGAGCATTGTTGGTGGGATATGGAGCAGGCTGCTGAAGAGGTAAACAGTCAGGAGATGACAACAAGTGGTGGAGTTTCTCAGGGGCAGGGATTTGGAGGAGCAGGAAGGTTAGCGCGGGCCCCGGTGCGAGTGGAAGTTAGAGGACGTGATTGCAGTTCATGGGAACCAAGAGTGCAGGATGGGATACATTCAATTCAGTTTCCTCTGCAGGCTTAAAATAGAGCCATTGTAAATTATGTCAGACTGTCTCAAATCATGAAAATGATTGTTAAAAAGGCCTCAGAATACACAATGCATATTGTTGTGCGGCTTTGATGTGTGAAAGATGAGAGCTTATGATATAACACAAATTAAATAAAAATAAAGCGGCCACATGCTTTTTCCTGGCTGGGAAAAAAAAAAAAAAGAAAGGATTTATTGCAGAGGGATAACAGTGCTTGCTGATAGTGGTGCTGCTTTGTTTTTAAACAATTCTGGAGCTGATACTGCTAGAAGCAAGGTAGCGCAGAAGTACAGACAGATTTTGGTATAATGAAGAGCACAAGACACAGCACAGCCTTGGGACTTGCCCGATGCTCCTGCTCATCCAAACGATGCCAAGAAGAGACATAAAAAGGCACTGGGAACTAAGCATTGCCCCCTTCCAAACCCCACTTCTACTTACAGACTCTTAACTTGGTTGCTGCCCCAATTTGCTCCCTAAGGTTTGTAGCAGCCAGAAAATCAGGAGCCTGCAAAATCCTGTTTGCCTCAGTGACGTGACTGACTCTGTAGTGTCTCACTGTGCACCACTGGGACCCCTTCCAGCCTCCTGCCACCGTGGAAGGTTTCTGGAAGCTGAGCTCCAATGTGCAGTGTCACAGGCTAGATCAGGCCCTGACCCCAAGGTAGATCTGCTCCCCTGTCTGTTCCCAGGCTTTCTCCCAAATGCTGCATTTGTGAGACTGAAATCATTCCCATCCCAGAGGTGTTTCTCATCAGGTTCTTACTGAGCACCAGACATGCAAATAAAGAGAGTTTCATTCTTAAAGGAAATGTTGAAATATGGTCTATCATGTCAAGTGCAAGAGGCAAATAAGCAATATTAAGACTAGGAAAGTTAGAATGTGGAATTTAGAGTTACAGCATCCCAGGCACCTGCAAACTCTGCATGAGTCATTCTATTGCATGAATAGAAATGCATTATGAGTGTACTAAAGTTTTTCAAGTTCCAGCCTGGACTTCCATGAGATTAATTTTTTCATTATAAGTGGAAAAAAAAAA
>VZUA01019935.1:12620-32368 GCA_013401035.1 Horornis vulcanius | reverse complement strand
TTGTAAATTAAATTCTACAGTGTACAGGATAACAGAAAAACATCAGGAATTTGCTCCTTACTTCAAAAGCAGAGTCTGAAAATAACAGTTTAAAAAAGCATTTAGTCTACTCAAATAGGCAACACCTTCACAGAAAATTTGACGCAGCATGACCTAAGTGAAGAGTAAGGTGGTTCAAGTACTGGCTTAACTGCTGCGCTCAAAGGGTTGTGAGCAGCAGAACAAATTCCAGCTGCAAACAGTCACTGCTGGAGTAATCCAGACCTTAATATCTGGTGTTGGTATTGTTCAGCCTGTCCATTAATGGTATCATGGGACAGAGCACACCCTCAGCAAGCTGCAGCTGATCCAACTCTGGAAGAAGTTGATACACCACAGAGTTGCACTGCCAGCGAGAGGCTGTATAAATGGGCCAACTTGGAGAACTCATGAAGTTAACAGAGGGGTGGGCAAAACCCTGCACCTGGAAGGAATAAACCCAGAAGAAGGTTGATTCTTCTTCATTACCTTTCATCAGGTTTTTACACACACTGATGAGATCTCCCTTGAGCCTCCTCTTCTCTGGGCCTATCAGTCCCAGCAGTCTCTGTCTTTCTTCACAGACCATACAAGAAACACATGGTTTGTATTGGAATGGACCTTTACAGACCATCTAGTTTAACCCGCCGCAATAAGCGGGAACATCTTCACAATTAGATCTGGTTGCTCAGAGCCCAGTCCTTGACCTGACCTTGAATGTTGCCAGGGATGGGATATTTGTCACCTCTCTGGGCAACCTGTTCCAATCTCTTACCATCATCATTATAAAAAAAATCTTCTGTATACATAATCTGAATCTAGTTGTTGAGAGAGACTGTTGCCTCCACCCTTGGAGATAAAGTCTGATAATCCTGGGCAACCTGCTCTAGTCGATCATACTTGGAGCAGTTGGAGCAGATCCCTTCCAACCTCAGCTACTGTAC
The DNA here is from genome assembly GCA_013401035.1 of Horornis vulcanius. NCBI lineage: Eukaryota > Metazoa > Chordata > Aves > Passeriformes > Scotocercidae > Horornis > Horornis vulcanius. Next base: position 31,406 of record VZUA01019935.1, on the reverse strand, counting down.
AGCTCTAAGACTCACTGGATGTACAAGCCACATGAGAATATAAACTTAACAACCTTTCATTACAGAAAACAAAGTTGAAGAAACTAGCCAAAATTAAGACTACATGTTGAATACAACTGCTTAGTATTTGACAAAGGTCCTGAACTATAACTCTTTAATTACTCAGTCTTGTACAATTAATGTTAGACATAAAACGTAACATGCATTCATCTTTCTTCTCCACCATATATAAAAGGATAACCTACATCTTGTCAGCAGTTATTGCTGACAAGAATTGCTAATATTGTTCCTTGAAGTACTGGTCTTTCCTATTACTACTATTGTATATGCAACACTGTGATTAACATCTGCATCAGGTTTTAATCTGCAACTCTTGTACCAACTAACCAGGAAAAATGGTGTAAGTTAAATGAAACACATAGTATTAAAACACAATATCCAATCACAAATACTTCTAGCACCAGAATGAAAAACCACTACGTAGTCTGAACCTACCTTTCTGCAGCAATTTGATCTCTCCATTTTCTTTCTTGATTTCATTCATTATTTTGTGCTTCTTCTTTTCTTTTTGCTTCTTTTCCCTTTCTTTAACTTTGTCTTTGATTTGACCTGAAATGCAAATATTTCACAATTAAGCAAGAACAGAAAATTAATTGTCACATACATGTTTCCTATTACTCTTATGCAAGCTCTATTAAGCGGATATAGAGGAGGAGTTACAAGGAAATCCCAGTACTTACAATATGAAAAGCTAATATTTATCTGTTGCGTAATCCAACATAAGCTTCTTTAACTCAGAGAAGTTTTGTTTGTTATGCTGTGGCTGTATGCAACAACCCAGCAAGTTAACTGTATAGTAATTTTTGCTCACTCCTATACCTTCTGCTCTTCTTTTGCAGTCATTTGTCAAAATTGGAATTGCATACATTACATAAGAATCGGGGGGAAAAAACCTTGTAACTAACTATACATACTCTGAACTTAAAGGCTTTTGCAAATACCTGGGAAAGATGGCTTAATCTGTCAACTGAAAAATCTTTTATATTGTTGTCACAGGCTAAAGCATTAATAGTAGTCAGATATAATTAATAAAAACATGAGATGTGCTGTATTCACACAGCAGATTTAATTCACTGGTGCTTCCCCTGCTTACTTACAATCAGCAACAGCTTACCTGAGCAGTCTCATTATTCATTTACTTTCTTGTCAAGTCACTCCAGGTTTTTAAATCCCTGACACAGAAAAGCAGAGCCTTTAAGCATGCTTTCTGCATGTAAAATACCAGACCTAGAGGAATTCATAATTTCAAGCAGTCATCTTTGTAAGCCAAGTTGAGATTCACTTACGAGGCCAAGCATTAAAGAAGTCAGATTTTACTAGGCTTATATGCACTGCAGCCAGCACTTCACGCCTTATTTCCTGGCCTGAAGCCAGTACCTGCTCCAAGAGCTCACTGCGCTTTTTAACCTCCACAGGGAAAGAGGAAATCTGATTTCAAGCTTCTACATAATGTTATGCTTCAGTAATACAGCTGAGAGACAGCCCTGATGTTTTATTCATGGTACTTGCACTATAAACCCCAAGTGGAAGCAAAGAAATCCAATTACTCTTCCTTAAACATTCACATAAAACAGAAGCGAGTATGTTCACTACTAACAAATCAGAAATATTTCAGAACCAAACCAAAGAAAGCCCTCAATTCTAGAAGGCAACGTAGAGTGACCCCTAACCAAACAACTCAGGAAGCATGCTGATAAAGGTGCAAAGAGCTGACAGTAATCCACATAAATTAATGTTTAAGTGATTCCACAGCATTCATATCTTTCCTCTGAGGAGTATTCTAATAAGGATACAGAACTTAAACCCTCGCAATTCTTAGAGTGAAACAAAGAATGTATTTTAGGGAGATTCTTAAGAAAATAAGTCAAATAAAAACCAAAATAGACAGCAATTGAGACAACCCTGTTGCCTCTCCACAGATCATGATAAGCAGCAGGGAGAGAACAGAAATTATACTAGCACAAACATAATAAGGTAACTGCACTTACAGGATGTCTTAGTTCTAAGTGACTGAAACAATCATGTCCAAGAACAGCCTCCTCTTTCCACCTCTGTGGGAAGGGATGGATGACAAAGCAGATTTATGTGTATAGTAGACCATGGAAACCAAACAAGCTTTCCTAAGCAACACAAACCTTTCTAGGAATAGGTTAGGCAGTCATAAATCTTCCTCTCCAACCTGTTTCTCCCCAAAAATGATTCTCTAATTTGTAAATCCCCTGCAACTTGAGTATGAAATTGGGTAAGTTGTACAACAGGAGTTAATGTAACACTCTGAAAGCAGACATTCAGCTAGCAGGCAGTAACACCAGGCTTGATTTATAACCCTTGCTGAACGATCAACTCAGCCAGAATTCCAATTATCATGGGAGGACCTAGATTTTATCTCAACATTTTTGTATGGTTAAGAGGCACACTTGACTTCTGCTATCACTTACAAATCAAAGCAAGATTGAAGAGCATATACAAATGTTGAGTCTTGCTGAAAGAGGACAAAAGACTGAAAGAATCCTTTTCTGCCAGCTCATGAAAAGCATCACAGGCCAATGAATCTCCAGTTTTGTCAGAAGGAACACATAAAGATAGAGAACCTTTTAAATAGCCTCTAGTTTATTTTCACATCTACAAAGCAATTAGAGTCAATGGTGAAACCTTACCAACAAAAGAAACAATGAATGTGTTCTGTAACATCCCCCAGCAACAGCCAAAAGTAAATCCTAAGTGACTGCAAATACAATGTAAATGCAGCTGAGGGAAGTTCAGAGAAAACTTTCCCTTCTAGAAATCACAGTATTGTAACAAAACCAGTTGAGAAACTCAATTTGAATGTACAGATTTTCTGGTTTCCTCCCTGAAAGCTCACAGAATAGCTTAACAATAGCCAGTAGTTCACTTTAAAACAAAAATGCATAACTAAATATTGGAATTAAAAAAAAAAAAACTTTGCACATTAAAAAAAAAAATCGCTGTAGAAACGAGAGTTATTCTGCAGATTAACACTCGAATTTAATTCTCAGTTCAAATGTCTTCATTTTATGAGTATTAATAAGTATTTTCTAATCTGGCTTGCAGAATTCAAACAAAACTCTCCAACAAAATTCTGCACATTATTCTTCTCGGGACATCCAGAAATATGAACATTCTGCACAAACCTCCTGTTTTAAAATTAATACCTCCAACATTAAATTTACAACCTGCATATCATAGAATAAACAAGCAGTGAGTGACACTGGCAAGGGAAAACAAGAAAATCTTGTTCTGTTGAAGTTATGAAAACCTGGAATGCTCTTGTACAGCTTTTTTGAAGTTTACCAGTAGAAGCTATTACTGGTCCCCATTTCATTTGTAGGGTAACAAGATCACAAGGTAGTAAAAGGTAGAAAGATGTTTACCATAAACTTTCCATGTCCACAGAAAGTGGTGCAGCTAGCTTCCACCAAGACTACTCCTAACAAAAAAGAAAAATAAAAAACGCTCCTTGAGATGCTGAGGATGAAATGAGCCTCCACAGAAATAATGTAACCCAAATACACAGCCTTGCTAGGCCTTTACATATCTCTACAAATACCTAAAGATACTAAAACTAAAAGCCAACCATTGAAAATGATTTGCATCCCAGGGCACAAAAGAAAGAAATCTATCTTCTCATTAAGCTTGTCCCACCTACCAAAACACACACTTTTACTTTATATGATTTTGACAAAGAAATACACTGCTCAGGAAATAACTGGTCACAGGCTAAACAGAGTTTGCAAATACTCCCTACCTGGGTTAAAAAAAAATATAAATCCAAGTACAGTAGGAATCAACCATGGAAGTTCAGTAAGAGCTAGGTTCAGTCCTTAGTTTTCAAGCTCTACTGACTAAGAGGAAAAAAAAAAGTCTATTACTAGAAAGTTATTTCTTAGTCTTGTAGCAAGTTGACCCTGGTTGGACATTAGGGGCCCATCAAAGCCACTCCAGGACTCCCCTCCTCAGATAGACAGGGGAGAGAAAATACATTAAAAGGCTTATGGACAAAGAGAGATCGTATATAGCATCAGTTACTCTCACGGGCAAAACAGACTCAACTTGGCAAAAAAAAAATTAATTTATTACAAATCAAAAGTAGAGCACACTAATGAGAAATAAAAACTTAATGTTAAAAACATCGTCCCCCTGCCCCTCCCTTCTTCCCAGGCTTAACTTCACTCCCAATTTTCTCTCCTTCTTTCCCCTCAGTGACACAGGGGGATTGCTGTCAGTTCATCATGTCACCTCTGTCACTCCTCCCCACCAAGAGAGGGGTGACTCCTCTCACTCTTCCCCTGCTCCGGAGTAAGGACCCTCCCACAGGAGACAGAACTCCACAAATTTCTCCAATGCAAGTCCTGCCAATGGGCTGCAGCTCTTCACAAACTGCTGCAGTGTGGGTCCTTTTCCATTGGTGCAGGCCCTCAGGCACAGCCTGATCCAGCGCAGTGCCCCACGGGGCCACAGGTCCTGCCAGGAGCCTGCTCCAGCAAAGGTTTCTCAGAGGGTCACAACCTCCCTTGGACATCCACCTGCTCCAGGCTGGAGCCCTCCGGGGGCTGCAGGTGCATCTCTGTTCCCCCATGGACCTCCCTGGGCTGCAGGGGCACAGCTGCCTCACCAGGGGCTGCCACAGGGGCTGCAGGGGCATCTGCTCTGGCACCTGGAGCACCTCCTGCCCCTCCTCCTGCACTCACCTGGCTGCCTGCAAGGCAGTTTCTCACAGATATTCTCACTCATCTCTCCAACTGCAATTGGTCCTGTGCAATAACCTTTCCCCCCCCTCTTAAAATATATAATCCCAGAGATGCTACCACTGTCACTGGCAGCTTCTCACAGAAGCCACCCCTGCTACCAAAACCTTTCCATGGAAACCCAATCCAACTCTACTAAATAAACCAGTGTATACTTCTTAAAATACAGTGCCTTGTAGGAATAAGCTTCCCTGTTTAGAGAAAATACAACACCCAAGGAATTAAGAGATTTCTACATGTCTCATTCAAGTTCACAGTAAAGAGTGTCACCATAAAGTCTATACTCTTTGCTTTGCATGTCACAGAAACAGCACACCCACACACAAAAAAAATGCTGCAACAGCAGTACATTAAAATAAAATAAGTGCTACATATAGACAGAAGGAATTTTATTATGGTGTGTGCCATCTCACCTTTCTAAAGGGCAACTGAAAAATATTTTCACTTTACAACAATTCTACACAATGAACTGAACTAATTAAGAACTATGTGCATATTTCCTCCTCAAATTCCAAAGCTACTTTTTCTGGATGTTAGGTTGAACACATAAATAAAAGAAATGGATACACACTGTATTTATACAAGAAATATCCATTTACAACCAAAGGCTACAGTAAACGTACTTAGTTTCCCAACACAGGAGATACCTTCTCATAATGACTGCCACAATCTCCTAAGCAGTAAATACAGGAACACAAAATCACAGATGACACCATTCTGATTTCAGAAATCTAATCAGATCTTTGCCTCTAGTGCAAGCTTGCTAGAGACCAAAAGGTAATCCAAGAGCATACAGAATGAATGGGAAGTGCTCTTTAGTGGACGGGCTACATGCAATGTGGTGGCTGTCACTCGGGAAATTTGCACCTTGAAGCCCATGCAGGAGCTCAAACAAGCAAGTCCATTTCAGCACTGAAAGAGGAGAGCTGTACAACCCTGTCAGATGCCAAAAGTTGCAGCTGCTTTGCATCATTTTCCAGATGGTAACTCACATTAATAGTCAGTCATAGATTATGTTCAAAGTGTTCTGCCTGTCTCTCTCCTCTGTTTGATTTAAGGGCTGTCACTGCACATGCGGCAAAATATTTACAGACTACTGCTAAGGGACACCATCAATATGGATAACACCACCAGCAGAGTAACTGAAAGGAAGAGGGAAGAAGGAGGGGCATACAAGAACACCAGCTCCCATCTCTTGCATCAGCACTCTCCTCACTTTGAACAAACACCCATAAAAATAAAACCTCAAGAAGCCATGTTTAACTCGTTATGCAGGTACATGAAGTACATTTAACTTCATCATGTTAACAGCTTTGACACCTGCACTTACTAAATCCTACAATGTACACTGCAGAGCAGGTTTCCCTCCTTAATGAACATGGAAAAACCCATACAGTACTTCCAGGATACAAAAAAATCATTAAAAAAGTGATAGGTTTCACATCCCAGCAAACAGGAATATATGGCTGATACCTCTTTCAGTAATTTAAGTTTAAAATCCAAGATACAACTAAAGAAATCCCCTTATCAGGCAAGAACATTTCCCCAAGCTCATCAATGAATGGAAAGGAAAACAGATCCCTCTCAGAATTAAAACATTTCCAAAAAACTGAAATATGATCTTTACAGTTCCCAGTTCCTTTAAGCTTTGCACTTCTAAGGAGACCTTCTACATGCAGAACTGAATGAGCCAAGTTTAAGCCCAAGCACTGGGACATTGCATCAGAAATCAGTAACAGAGAATGTGACAGCTGCAAACAAGGCCTCTTCCAGAGGTTTCAGATCAAATGCTTCAGTGTCCTGATCTCATGTCAGCTAAGAAAATTTATTTGGTATTCTAAAATCAGAGTAAGTTTCTGCTGCATAAATTACACATGAAGTTGGATTCTGCCGTACAGGAAGGGCATGATTCTCCAGCTTAGAAAGACTTTCTTCTGTCTGGCAAGCTTCAGGTTATCTTATTAAAGAGAGGCCAGGGTCCCTCAAGAAAATGATGCACTGCTCCAAATTTATCCCAGCATTGTATACTTAAATTAACGCCACTACCAGCTCTACAAACTGAACTGCATGTAAATCTCAAACAGCAACAGAAATTTGAGAAGTCCTTCTTCCTCCAAAATACCATACTTAAAACTTTCTAGACATTGCTGCTTATACAGTAGGGTATCTAAATAGAAATATATTGAAGAATTCAGAGTGGTCAACAGGTCTGAAAATGACTGTTATATTTTAAAAATTCAACAGAGAGAAGGGGGAAGTGAATTAGGTTACACAGTACAAGGAAAAAGAAAAAAAAAAGGGAAATAGAAGTTAACAGAAGGAGGAAATGTGTAGCAGAAAAAAAAGTAAAAGACAATCTAACAAGCAAGATGCATGGCACCAGTTCTAAAGCAGGGAAAAAGATCCAAAACTTTCCTCAACCTACTTTGATAACAGATTATGAAATGAGAATCCCACTGGATGCAGACCAAAATTATTAAGACTGAAAAACATAACTTCTTGAAAGCTAAAATCTCAGAAGGGTAACACAATACAAGGTAACAGCTACCAGAAGAATCACTGCTAAATGCTCATCTTAAATCTAATCTTATCTATCCTTCAAAGACAGCAGGAAAAAGAAGGGGGGAGGGGGGCAAAGGAGGGAGTGTTTAAAAAAAAATAGACTAATATTAAAAACAAGAGCTACAGCACCATATTCAGCTTTCCTGCTCATGTGGGGAATCCCCATCTGCAAGTCAAAAGATATCAATCTCATTTTGCAGCTGCCTGCACACTGAAGCAAATCTTATCAGCAAAATGGATCATTGAAGAAAAAAAAAGGGGAGGGAAAGAGAAATTGTACACAGAAACGGCAAGAAAAGCAGAAAAGATGGATCATACAACTGCATTACACCTTAAAGCATGTATAGGGACCAAAACCAAAGATTTGGACAGGCATTGTCTAATGAAGTGAGTGAGGAGTGGCTGAGCTGAGCTTTGCACTGTTATGAAAACAATTTCAACTATGAACTGCTAGAGCAGAGTATAAGTTAAATGATTAACTGAATCAGCAGAGTCATAGCATGAACAGCAATCACTTCTGTCAGACCGACACTGTGTTTTAAAAATAAAAACATTGCACAACTTTAGTTCCACTATCAGCTTGTACATGACAAGTGAAATTTAAGCTTATTTTAAACAGCCTAAACCTCATTATCTGCAGAATAAATCATACATCCGGCAAAAGGCTCTTTCAGGTTCTCTGCATGGTAGATCATCTCTGAAGGGGTCACTGAACTCCATTTGTTCAATGGGATCACAAGCTGTAAGGCCTGGTTATGACTCTGCAACTTAAAAGCTCTTTGCAATTAATTAAAGGACCACAGAAGTCTTGAAACAAAGAGTTGAAGAAAATATAAAGATTTTTGAAAAGCTTTACACACATCATCCATCTTGGCTACTACCAAGCTTAACATCTCCTTACCACATAGGAAATAAGGGTGCCTCAGAACTAGGCTCCCTTACCTCGTAATTGCTACCGCAAGTGAAGGACACACATCAGCTCCTATCATCAGTTTTTCTGAATGGAAGGTGAAGAATCTCACCATTTCCTCCTCAGTGTCAATACCCCATCATCATTACAATAATTAAACTACAATTAGGAAAATGCAATTGCTACTACTCTCAAGGCCAGATCTCACATTCATTCACTCCACATCACTGCACACCCTGATCCCCTGTATTATTTTTTGTCTATACCACAGTCCTAACAATCTCATGAGATAAATTTTGCCATTCTTCTCCTGATTCCCCTAGCTTTGCTCCTCATTTTCTCTAGTACTGAGGTCTGTGCAGGCCCCCAGTGTCTCTCACAAAGGTAAAGCTTTTTCTCCTCACACCCTAAGAGCTCTATGCAGCAGAGCCCACAGCTCACTGACCAGAAACACGAAAGCTCCTCATTCATAGGTACTGGGAATTCCACTCCATCCCATGTACTCCCTGCAATGCATCTCCATTTTGGCTGCAAACACGAGGCTGGACTCTTTCCATTTTCAGAACCTCAAAACAACCAAGACGCCTCACCCATTCCTCCTGCTTATTTCTTAGTATTTCTGCCTCTATACCTCTAGTCTCCCCGCTGGCACAATTTTCCTTATGGCAAGTGTAACACTGGCATGTGTATCAGTTCTGAATGCTAGGAGAGAAAAATGGTCAGTATGATGAATTCCACACTGTTGCTCCTTTTCCACTGCACCAAAAGCAAAAAGGTTGTCTAACTGCAGACTCCAGGAACAAGAGGCTGCACTTGCCTGCACGAGGCAGATTTTTAGAATGTACTGATGGCAGCTTCTACAAACTCACCTCATTACACCTAAAGGAGAATATTTTATTCCGATTTCCCCGCCCTTCATATATTCTGTATGTTCAAGCCTTTCAATTTTTCATAATTACCCCAAATTATCTAAATTTACCCATTACATATCTGTAGGCTGCCAAAAAATTTCATTCCCCTTCTGTCCTACCTTCCTCTAACCTTCCTGCCTTTCCTACAGCACCTACGTACAATCTTTTGCCCCAAAACAAGATCAGAATCACCTCCACACTGCTTTTGCCTGCTGTTTTCCTTTCCTGTCAGTACTTCAAATTCATCCCACGGTCACTCATTATATGCTGCAACCACAGTCCCTCTGGTATCTTTTCTCAGCCTGTAGCTTCAGCACTCCCAGTGTGTAAGTCCTGACTATTCCACCCACCCACCTTAATGTCGTTCTTAGATTTCCACTGTACTTAGAATTCTGTGTGCCTGCCTCCCAGCCATTCTTTTCTCCCTGCATCATAGCTGCATTTTTCCCTTTCCTCTCTGCAAAGAAAATTATCCACAGGATTAACAACACAAACCTGTTCTTTAATCTAGAGTCAAATACTGAATTACTTTTGAAAGGCTGGCAGCTCTCAGCAGAAGACTCAATGCATCCTTTCTCAAGAGACTTCTCTGCAGAAATATACAGTTTAATTAAAATAAAGTTGTTCTTTTATATAGGAAATTATACCACAAAATTTTAGCTTTAAAAACTACTTCCTTTAAACAGAAAACTGTAGACTCAGATGCCAAACAGGTATCATTTGCCTTCAAAAATTTATTTGCTGCATGTAAATAAGCTTTCAAGGAATAAAAGTGAGGTAAAAAGATCTGTTCTGAACACTCAGAAACTAAAAAAAAAATAAAATAAATTGTGCCTGTGAGTATATAAGCTCTGAGAAAAGTATCTTCCAGATACAAGGTGCAGAATCTCCTCTTTAAAGATAAACCACATCAATTATTCAGTTAACACTATCAGTGCCAATTTCTTTTACCAATGTGAAATAATATTTCATCTTGCTACTGTAATACAGTTCCAAGATTTACTAATGTGACTCTTCAACACTGATAGAAAAAGACAGCAATCTGAGTAAATACAGTTATTTACATACAGTAATTACATAGCTTTGCAAGAAGGATATTGGGTGAATTTCTTATCAGCTATCTTTGTAGACAAAATGACTTCACCAACATGAAATGGGCACTGAGCATCATTTCTAAAGGCTTTTTCCAAGTCAGCTTTTGGACAGGAACAAAGGAGGGAAAAAGCCCTAAAATGGAACACTTGAAAGCACTGAAATTACATACTTAAAACCCACTTGTACACCATCAATCAAGATCCAAGTAAATTAAAGAAACCCCTCAATGGTAAGTGAATCATAGACTAAGATACTCATGGAAATTAGTGGAAAATTAAGTAAGGCAGCCCAGACAACATAATCAGTAGACAAAAAGGCATTATCGATATTTCTCTACAAGCTTGGCTGATTCTATAATTACAGGTATAAGCCACAATCAAAGTAAGCTAAATTTACACAATAGCAATTTATCTTTCCTTTTTAAAGAAAGGAAACTTGATTAAACTAGGTAATGGAGAGCACATTTCAAACTCCTCATATTTCAATGTAAATATAAAAGCATCAACATCTGGTTTAAGGTCACTGGAGACTGGGAAAGGACACACTAGAAATAAAAGCATGTATTCTTGTACTGTCATCAGATATTCATGGATTGTCTTTTAGTTCCCAATATTTACTGTTGATCGCAGCAAGAATCCAAGCAAGACTCTTGCCTGACATCTTGTCCTACCTCGTATGGCCATTTCTGTCCATCCCCACTAAGGAACCAACCCAGACACTCCTCCCCTTATCCTGAAGGCCTCGAGCATTCCTTGGGAGATGTGATCTTCAAGAAATAAAGCAAGCCTGAAGCAGCAGCTACATGAGATTTCAAAAGCCTAAGTATCTAAATTTTAACTGCATGCTCTCTAGTACTCAATGACTTAGCCTGCAAAAATTACTAGCCTAAGAAACGAGATGACTCACGATTTAATTTTGAAATTACGGCGATTCTTTGCAACATGTTCTGCGTTTTTCCCCGAATTCAGTTTTGTTCGCACATTTCTAATAAATTACTCGGCATCCTCATTTCCCTAATAGGTAAGAAAACCTAAGGCCTCTGGCAGCTTCTGGCTGACGCCATCGCTAATTCCACACCCCCTTTTTTGACAGGATTGACGGCGGACTGAGCCGCCGCTGCCTTCCCCACGAACTTACACAACGCCAGCGATGTGTGACCGGGTCCAGCACTGCCCGCAGCCCCCGGCCCGGGTCATAGCCTCCTCCCGCTGCCGCCGGGCAGCTCCAGCGCGGCCCCTGCGCTCGCTGCCCCTTCCAGCCCTCCCTTCCCGGTCCCCGCTGCAGGCGCTGCCCCGCCGCTCACCTTTCGGGAACAGCAGCTTCACCTCCCCGTTCTCCTCCCGGCTCAGGGCCCCGCCGCCATCTCCCGCCGCCGCCACCACGGGCAGCGCCCCGTGCTTCCTCCTCTCCTTGTCCCGCTTTTCCTTGGGTCTCTTGGGCTTGGCGCTGCCGCCGCTGCCGCCGCCTCCCGCCTCGGCCGCCAGCGCCAGGCGGTGCCGGTGGTGGCGGTGCTGGTGCTGCGGGTGGGACGAGGAGGGGGAGGCGGACGGCGGCAGCAGCACCGCAGGCGGCAGCAGCTTCCGGGACAGTGGGGAAGAGAACGCAAAGCCACCCGCGCCCGCCGAGGGGCCCGAGGGCAGCGTGGCGAAGCCCCACGACCCGGGGCCGCTGTAGCTGGGCACGACCGCGGGCAGCGGCTGCTTGGCGCTCCCGCCACCGCCGCCCCCTTCACCGTTGACGCGCTTAGCGCCCTTCAGGCTCCGCTCCTCGGCTCCCTTCACCTTCTTGGCGGCCGGCTGGGATCCACGAGAACCTTTCGCGTCCGGGCCCGTCCTGGCGCCGAGCAGCTCCTGCTCGGGGGGCGCCGCGCTACGACCGGGACTAGGCAGCTCCGCCATCTTGGGCTCCGGCGTCTATTTACTCTCGGCTCGCCCCAACCGACAGCGCTGGGGGCGGGGCAGCGGCACGGCCTCGCCCAATGGGCCGGGGAGGCACCGGACAGACAGCGAGAGTGACCAATCGTAGGGCGGGGAGAGGGGGCGGGCTCTCAGGGGATTGGGGGCGGTGGCTCGGCTGAGTGCGCAGGGCGCGCGGGGGCGGGGGTGCTGTCGGGGTGGGCGCGGGAGTGGGGACGGCGTGAGGGGAGCGCAGCGGGGACCGGAGCGAGGGAGAGGCGGCGCTCCTGAGAAAGGCGTTTGCTTCGGAGTAAGGAAGGTTTGGACCCCGGCTCGTCCTGAGGGTTTCGTTAACACCTCAGGTTTTGGGCTTCTCCGCTCTGGGAGCGGCTGACCGGATCATCGCGGCCCCGCAGCCCCGCGGGCTGTTCCTGGGAAGGGCTTTTTTTTGGGAATAAGGAAGGTCTGGACTAGCGCCGTTTCCCGTGGATGTACCCCGGGAGGCGATGAACCTGTCCCTCGGGATGTCCCGGGGCCGGTGGTTTGTTCGTGCGATGCTCTCTGAACCCCAGTTCTCCACGCTCTCCCGCATCCTTGAAGACGGTCAGATAAAGCTGGGAAGCTCCGGAGGGCCTGATGGGAGGAAGGCAGAGGCTGCCGAGGTCAGAGGCTGGGCGAGGTGCCGATGCCAGCCCGCCGGGACAGTCGGGTGTCTGTCACCAGGGGATCACTGACCGCCGTGCCTCAGGGAAGGGATTTGAGCTCAGTGTCCCAAATAGGAGCCCCCCACTCCTGCCTTAGGCGACTAAAGCTGCCATGACCGCGGTTCAGGAGCAGACTAAAATTCTGCTCCTGAATGCTTACCAAGTTCTGGTGTAAGGAGGAAGCGTTGTGTAAATGCAGACGCGTTGTGGAAAAACAAGTTTCTTGGAGCGTTCGCATTGCCGGGCTCCTGCTCTGGTCAGTCACACCTCGGGTCTCTTGGCTGCCGCGGGGAGAACAGAGTCGCTGCCATGTTAAACCGAACCTGGCAGATGGCAACCAGATGAAATTGCTCTGAGAAGTCTGTACACGATGTATCCACAGGCAAACAANTTTTTGTTCCACAGAGCATTTTCATTTGAGCTGCCACTGATAAGCCTCAGAATAAGCTCCTAGCACTTGGGCCATCTCCTTTGTTTCTTTTAAAATTGTAAACCAGGCTGAATGCACTTCAGTGTTCACCTCAACAGCAGCAAATAATGGATATCCTGTATCCCGACAACTCTGCTTTTTCCTCAGATGTTTCAAGTTCCACTACTGTCAGAGTGTATCCTCAAACTCTGTTTCTGGGCCTGACGGTGAAAATGGCGTCTGCATCAAAGGAAGAACATTTCACAGCATGTATTGCAGCAATAGTCAACTCACATCCAATCCCAGACTGAAATTCAGGTATAAATCTACCCATGTGTGCATAGACTCGTAAACTAGAGTGGGCCTATGAGTATGAAGGTCATCTTCAGATCCCCTCAGAAATGTTTTATTAGTATCAGTGGGTGAGAAAAATGTGTGCCTTTTATTGGGCGTATCTTTTCCAGGTTAAGTGAAGGTGACCCATCCACCTTAGTCCAAATCAGTGATTTTGTCTCAGTTGATGCTAGAGGTGCCACAACATGCACATGAGGCCTTGGGTATCCCTACATATCAGTCCCTAATGGAAACTGGATTGTGGTGACTCTAGAGTGAGAATTTGAGGCACCTCATGATACTGTCTCAATTTCACAGGCTTTACAACCAAGTTCATCTTACTTCTATGCCAGTATTGATCGCAAGTCAACAGTGTATTAAGTTCACTCAATCTTCAGATAAGTCACAATCATATTTTACCTCTTGCTTTTAGGGGCTTTGGGGAAGGAAGAGCAGTGTTTATTTTTTCTTTAACTAGAGTAAATCCTAGGTCTTGGTTTTGGTTCACGGAACTTGATGAGAACCTCTGTGAAATGCCAGAGTCACCTAAGAGTACATCACTTTTCTCCATGCACCAGGCTTAGCAAGGTTTATTAGGCTAGTGAGTCTGGATAGCTGTATAAACAGCTGAATATCTTAATATGTGCACTTACATCAACGTTAATAATGAAGACAGTTCATATTTCTGATCTTCATATTGGACATGCTTGGATGTCTTAAAAATGTATTGAATTATAATGCAACCCAGCAATATGAAAATAGATCCAAAGATAAAACTGGTGAAAGAACTCATAGCCCAATGCTTGATTTAAAAACTGACAAACTTATAAATGTGCAGCAAACAGCTGTCAATATGCCACTAAACTCAGGTCAAGCTGAAGTTGTTTCCTGTGCTTTCTAAAGTAGCATATTGTGCTTGTAAGCATAAGCCAAGTTTTTATTAGTGAATTCTTCATAAAATCCAGCTGGAGCAAGATGACAGAGTACCTATTACATGTAATTGTTGCTTGTTGGAAAGCAGTGTGACTAATGTTTGGAGGTTTGCTGCTGCTATCTCATACCCATTTGTCAGCAGAGGAAATTGCAGGGTGCATGAAATTCAGGAGCCAGCTCTGTTTCAGCTCCCACAGTCGTGCTGCTTTATGGGCTTTAGAGGGAGGGGTGTTGTCCCTGTCACTTGCTTGTCACCAATCACACAGAGACCTTAAAGTGTTCCACCATACCTATGGTAAGCACACATTCCAAAGCATTAAAACTGAATTTCAGTTTTTACTTTAATTAAACCTCTGGCTGCTGGTGCACACATCCCAGGCAGATGCTCCTGAATGAGACAGACAAGATGAGAAACACCAAAACTGCTTCCAAATAAAGAGTGTCTTTAACAAAAAGGGGGTAAATACAAGCAAGATAGCTTGTGTAAAATACAGGTTAGAATCAGAAATTTGTTCTGATGTTAATTAAAAGGAGTGAAATATATATGAAACGATACAATCTCGAGAAACACTGTCAAAACACTGCCCCAAACCAAACTACTACACAGAAATACAGTAGTGTCTCATGTCACAAGTCCAGTCCCCTGCAGAGACACAGCTGTGTGAACTGGGAGTCTTTGTAGGGATCAGTCCCTGAGGTGTTGGCAGCACCTCACACATAGAGACCAGAGAGCTCATGTCTTTCATGTCTTTCAGCAAAAGCTTTTAAACTGACTATGGAAATTACATCAGTGTACTTTTGTCTAAAGTTTTATATGCACTTAGGGAAATCCATGAAGACTTTCTAGACCATGGAAACCAAAATGAGGCAAAACCATAACAGTAAAAATGTCAGGCACCAAGCAGTCCAGTATCCAACATGCATTAAGAATAAGCTTCCCATGTTATTAGTCTGCTTACTGCAAGTGCATTGCCATTTTAATTAGGATAATTATGAAATGCTGATATAAATGGTTATTAATCAAAGTATTTATTTCAACAAATTAGTGTATATGCCCACCTAAACTTAGAATCATTTCAGACATCCTCTATAAAATAAAAAGGTGAATGTAAATGTTATACACTGATCGAGTTACAGTGCTCTGGCTTTATACTCTTGACTGTCTATCAAAGTGATGCTTTGTAGCCTTACTCACGTCTCCAAAGAGGAAAACAGCTTTCAGAAATGTTATTTAATCGTTTTATAATTTCAACAACTTTTTCTCCATGTATTTACTTCCTTGGTTTGGCATCTGCTCAGTTCTTAAGTCAAGCATGGAAATAATTGTGCCAAGTGTAAATTGAAAACATTTGATAACACTTAGATGTCATTATGCTGGTTTTTGTCTGCAAAATTAGCTAACTGTAATTTTTAATGTTATTCATTTTTTCCTCAAACTCATTGAAAGTCAGTTAATTCATCTTTGGAAATGGAGTGAAAACTAGCCTTACGTGCACAGAAATGTACTGACAAAGGTAATCTCATAATGTAAAAGTGTGATTTATTTTAGAAGAGTTTCATTTTCCACAGTCAGGGTTTTCAGAACAACCAGTGACATATCCAAATACTTCTGCAATTACCACCCAAACAATTGAACTAAGTGAGACTCTGGGGACTAACTTGGCTCATAACTGGGAGCTGCTGACAGCATGACGAGCCTTGCTGTGGGGGATAAGAACTGCTCCCCTCCTGCCCTTGTCCCTCACAAGGGTCAGTGTCCCCACACTTGAGCAAGGGGAATGTGCAGCCCACCACAAACTGGTGACCAAGGCAGCAGTTATCCCCTTTTTTCCCCTCAGAAGCAGCAGATGTCTCTGCTGACTGCTCAGGGGTGGTGGGTTAGACATTTGGCAGCGTGGCAGAGCAGACAACTGGGGACACTCATGGTTTTTATTACACTGTTCATCTGCCAACATTTTACAGAATCCATAAAAACCACAAAAAGGAGTTTACACTTCAGGGAGGACCTTCACTACTTGTTTCTTGTTTAATGTTTTTTCAAACAGCTAGAGATTACTGCTATAACAGCTCTTTCGTCTTTACAACTGGTTTTCTCAGTTGTGTTTATCATGTGAAACACCCCAGCTCCAGTATTTCTTTTTTGAAGTGTAATAACAACCACAACAATGGAGCAAATTTGGAAAGTCTTGAAATACACAATTTTAAATATCTGCTTGCAGTTGAAAAGGTAGTTTGCTTAGCTATTGTCTTCATAGCACCCCAAAAAATTTGACTGTTTGGAAGATCTTTAGAATTTTTCAATACAAAAGATACATAATGACTAAAATCAGTATGAAAGTAAGAGGATGCAAGCCAAGCAAAACTGTTTTTCCTTACATATGGAAGAGATGGATCAAAGTCTTACCCATTTTCTTATTTCAGTAACAATTAAGAGATGAATTTTCTTCAAATGAAGCTGCTGGCTTGCAACTCTGGATTTTTTACAGATTAACAGCCTCCTCACTGCAATTTGAGATACCTGAATTCCCTGCTGCTCTGCACAGATCTGTACAGATACTAAAACAAGTAGTCATTTTTTCGTTTTCCCTAGAATCTGCTATCATTAGATCCACCTTCACTCAAATCCCTCCAGAGTCTGTCCACTCCCATATTTGTTCACTATATCCTACTTGCATTTTAAAAAATACAATACAATACAGAGCCTAGAGCCTAAACCCTGTATCCCAGCTTATCTACCACAGCTGCTGCAGCAAGGCTGTGCCTGCTTCTCTCCTTGGGGAAAGGGAGACCATGGCAGAAGGGCTCTTTCTGTGGGCTGTGCCTGGAAATTGCCATCTTTTCTGTCTGTTGATTCTCCAGCTGCACTCCAAACATCACGGAGAGAAGAACCTGCAAGTCTTTGCTTCAGCAGGCACAGGAAGCACTACCTATTTGCTATGAGGAGGACTTACACTAGCCACATTTCCAGTTGAACAGTGCCTGCCTGGGCTGTAAATAGCCCATTTCCCATCCTTTATTCGTATCAGCTTGGAAATTCTACAGAAGTCTTTCAACAGGAGATTCCAAGGGTTTCACAGGTGATTGTGGAACTAGTTTGGTTTTGATTGAGGGCTTTTTTGGTGTAAGTTTTGACACAGCTTCTGTTATATATCTTTAAGTTCCCATCTCACCCAAACCATTCCATGATTCCATTAAAGAAAAGGCACAGACTCTCCCAAGCTAAACTTTGAAATACTTATTCCTTATCAAGCAGTTCTATGAGGTGTGCATTCCTCTTATTGTTACCAAAGAGTTCAAGTCAATGGACTGAAATCCATATGGATTTCCTGATTTCTTTTCCCCTATCCCTAAAGGCTTATACAATACAATACAGAGCAAAGCATGATCGTCATGCATCAAAGCATGATGGTTGGGTTGGAAAGGACCTTAAAGATCATCTCATACCAACCCCTCTGCCATGGGCAGGGACACTTGTCTCTAGACCAGGTTGATCAGAGTCCCATCCAATCTGGCCTTGATCTGGAGTACATTTAGTTCTAGGAAATTCAGGTCTTGTGTCTTAGGTACAGACACTTAATTGCAAAGTAGTGGTTTATATTTGTAAGTGTATACAGAAAAAGAAAACAAACAGCTAGTTATGTGTAGCAGCTAATCTTTCACTGCTCACCTCAGCTTCTTGCTCACATAAACAACATCTTAATGGAAAAATCCACAATAAAGAGCTTTCTGTCTACTCACAAATTTCACAGTAGAGGCAGCAGCTCTTCAGATCAGTGGCCACAGTGATTCTGGGAAACAGTTAAAGACAAGCTGTTGAAAGTAAAAATGCATTTGCCACATTTTCCTCGGATTTTCTCTGATGTACCAATGTAACTGGAAGATAATTACACCTGAAATTTCTAGACCATGGCAATAGGAAATAGGAAAGCATCTCACAGTATAAAGTCACCCAAAAATATTTAAATATATGTACTGGATAGCAGTTAGGGGCTTTGGTATTCACTCAGGATAGACAGAATGACTTCAGTGTAAATCTGGCACATCACTATCATCTTCAGATCAGTCTTGAAATGGAAGATGAGCAGGCTCCTCCCAGCCTGTTCATGTCAAATCACAACTGTACCTTGTTACTTGTACAGTCTTGCTCTGGCTTAGAGGCAGGAATGCTGAGCTTACATGATGGATAGCCCTACTTCCAGTAAATGTAT
>VZUA01019895.1:25699-38878 GCA_013401035.1 Horornis vulcanius | reverse complement strand
GAGGCGGGGCCGGGGCGGGGCCTGCCGGAGCCCCGCCCCCGCGCCCCCTGGCGGTCACACACAGCGCGGACAGCTCGCCCTTATTAAATGCTCTTTATTTTTATCTACATCCCGTTATTGCATAAAGATCGCATCTCTTTTTAAATATAATAAAGCTATCAAATGTCTTTATCCCTTTCCCTTCTCCCACCCAAATAAGGACAAACAATCTGTTTTAGGCAGTATATTCTCAGAAAAGGAACGCATTTCTCGTTGGAACAGCAGCAGAACTGGCTGATGGATACTCATCACTTGCTTACAGCTTAATGTGCACGAATCTTTAGGAAAACTCTTTTTTAAAGGCAAATGAGCAGCAAATCTGTGGACTCTTGCACCCTCGGTCATTTGCTGAAATGTTTAACAAACAGCCTTTTGCCTGAACTTTGTGTTAGCACCACACTGGAGCTCAAGGAAGATTTAAACACCCAGTTCTAGGTCTTCCAGTTCCTTAAGGAGAGCAGCTCCTTTCTGAATCTTCTCCACCTAGAGCAGAAAAGCATAAAATGTCATAGATGAGCTAATTATAAAATGAAACTGGAATAAACTGTACAGATCTCAGCCGTACCTGATTCTTCTCCAGCTGTTTGCCAGCAGCTGCCTGTTCTTTCAGCTGTTCAATTGCCTTTAGTTTCTGAAAAAAAAATTACAAAAAGCCACTCCAACACAAAAATATTGGTGAAACAAGAATAGAAAATAAGTCTTAGAAGTTGCAGCACTTGCAATTGCCTGAGGCATCTGGAGGCAGGTCTCTACGGAAGGCTCAACCCCTTATGCATCTCCAGATGCTCCACCCAGAATTTCCCACCCATGACAGACATTTCTTTCAAGAACAGAACCTAGAGAACAGTAGCACTTCTTCATCTCTGAAACAAACACCAGGCACTGTCTCAGTGAAGGGCTCCATCAGCATCGCTCTTCACTGCACATTTTCCTCAGAAAGCATGGAATGTTAATCCAGAGACTACGAGCAGCAGGAGGCAGCCAAGAGAAATGGGAAAGATTCTCTAGCCAGAACTTAACGATTCCTGTTCTGGAATTATTTAATACAAGAATTCTCAAGACTGGCAGTGAACTTTGCAAACCACAAGGCACTGTTCCCTTGCCAGATGCAGGTCCCAACAGCCACAGCGTGCACAGAGCCTCTGCCTGAGCAGCAACAGCTGCCAGGGCACCCCTGACCTCTGCTGGGGACTGGCTGCACCTCCACAGCACTCCTGGCCCGAGCCTGAGGGTCAGTTTTAAAACTCCCCCCTGTACTGCCACCTCTGATGGGACCTTCAGGAACCCTGGCAGGTGGGGTACAAATTTGGGACATTACTGTGAAGGTACATGCATCCTCCTAAACTCAGCTCACCTTACACTCGCACCAGGTCTGACAGACCAGCCCTTGGAGAAATACTCTCTGTTAGAAAAAGAATCTCTTCACACCTTTTTCAAATTCTTTATCTTCTTGTCCACCTCAGGATCTCCCGTGGTCGTGGCAGGCACAGTGTTCTGCAGGGCATTCTGTGGGGCTTTGACCTGGGCAGGGCCTTGGTGCGCATCAGCTTTGGCCTCCTGCAGACACATAAACACAATCTAGAAAATACCTTTGATTACAAAGAGAATGAAAAATGTCCTTAAGTACTTAAGAGGATCCATTTAATATTTCTTCTTTCTCCAGTCTGCTGGTGTATTCCAAAATCTGAGCATGACTTGTTCTGAGGTACTGCATTACCTATTGATCTGCTTCCCACAGACAAAAGCTTATCTGGAAGAGCTCACATGCTGTTTCTTGTTTAATTTCTAGCTGCTTCCTCAACATCCCAACCACACACAGCACAGGGAAACATCAGATTAAGGGCGATGTGACAAACACACAAATATTTTACAAAGCAGACTGGGTCACTGTCTCTGAAGCAAAAGAAAGGGCCCAAAACCAGTGCTAGAAATTTTTAAAAACAGCATTTAAAGAAATTATTGCTTCACAGGTTTGTAGAAATTGGAAGCCTAATACCAAAAGCTGACTTTTATCTACCCAGTCAAAGAACAGTAAGTCCAGAAGTGACAGACAGGCTGTCTCTGGTCTGCCCTAAAAACACACCTCAGCCTGAACCTGCTGGGATCACAAAGCACCCAGCCCATTCTTACATCCTACCTAAAACCAACACATATTCTGCAGAACGAGAGAAGTCAGAATCACTTTGTCTCCACACGGATTTCAGCCAACGTTTGCAGTGACTCAGCAAAGCTGTTACTTTTGAATCAGCCTTTTGTAGCTGCTTTACTCTGGTTAAACTCTGCTGCCCTTCTCACACTGCTGCACACACAAGACGCTTGGAGGGCTCTCAGTGCACAAGTCACTGCTCTGAGGCTGAGTCTGCCCTTTGGGGAAACCAATTAACTAATTAACATTATCCTTGTAAGAACGACTTTTGCAGTACCTGTTTAGCAGCTTTCTTTGCTTCGTGTTTCCTCTGGTTTTTGAGAGCTGTTTTAGACAGTGGCTTATCACCACCTCCCAGCTGGGGTTTCATGTTCTGGGGTGGTTCATCTTCATGCTGCAGGATATGCAAAATGGTTAAAACCCCAATTCCACGTTGGCACAGAAACCCCAAAATCTACCTAAGACAACAACATATATATAACAAGAAAAAAGAAAGAAAGGAAGTGGGAGAAAAAGTATCCACTCCTTGGAACAGCCAAAGAAGAGTGAAAAGGGTTTC
The DNA here is from genome assembly GCA_013401035.1 of Horornis vulcanius. Taxonomy (NCBI): domain Eukaryota; kingdom Metazoa; phylum Chordata; class Aves; order Passeriformes; family Scotocercidae; genus Horornis; species Horornis vulcanius. The sequence goes on along the minus strand of VZUA01019895.1, from coordinate 36,134 downwards.
AAACTCATCCACTCGAGTTAGCGTGGGACTACCCTGTGTGCCCTAGTGACTTCATAGATTTCTGATCAAATAACAAAATCATTGTTTTCCTATCTCAGGAAGGAAATAAAATCCAAGAGGAATAATCTAGCACAAAATGACTGAAGTCTGGCATTTTGCTGTTGTTGACAGCTTTGTACCTCAAACTCCTGATGACCAGAGAGGAAGGCTGAGTGCTGGGAGGGGAGATGGGGGGTTCTTTGGGGGGGGAGTGGTGGCTGAGAGGGGGGCTGTTCAGTGCTTTTAAGATAATTTTAACTGTGGCACTGTATTGTTTTAATGCATGTGAAAAGATTTTTTGCCTGTATAAGTAAGCAGAATTATTTTACTGACTGTATCTTTTCCCGACTCCCTCTGCTCACAGATGGTTTGTGAGAGCAGCCCTCAGCATGGCTAACAGATTGCTCACAGGCTGAGTCTCCTGCAAAAGCACCAGGCTCAAAATCAAAGCTCTCTGGGACTCAAACATAAAGAGTGCAGTTGTTACTTGGAATTAGTTGCTACTCAGCCTACTTTGAAAACCTGCAGAAAGAAACTAATTATACAAGCAGGTGACTGTACTGAAATGTGTTTAAGCTGCACCTGACTTGCTAAGGATCCAATCTTTCTGATAAGTACATTTACCTTATTAAAAAACCAAAACAAAATAACAAAACAAACAAACAAACAAACCAAAAAACAAACAAACAAACAAACAAACAAACAAAAAAATCCCCCAAACGAAACAAACCCACAAAAAACCAAACCAAAACAAACCAAAAAAAAACCCACCAAGAAACCAAAACCCCAACAAAAAATCAACAAGAAAGAAAGGTTGTTGGGAGCCAGTCAAGCTCCAGGCTGGCTGGGTTCAGAACCACCAAGTCAAATCACCCAGATCAGAGGCTTCTGTCCTAACCAGAGCACTCAATTTCACCACACTCAGAGTTTAGCGTTTCAGTGCATGTTGCAAGGAGTATTACAAGTTCACAAATACTTTGTGAAAGGACAGTATTTGGGCCAAAGATGAGAGCTTTCTAGCATACATTCTTGCAAAGCGGTAAGGAAGGTTACCAGAAGCCCTCCAAAGCCCCACAGCGCTGTCAATCTGGTTACTCTTCTCACGTTCCTGCTCAAAGCGCGCACAGAGGCGAGGCCAAGCTCCAGGCAGACGTGAGAGGAGCGGTCAGTTCCCTCAGGACACTGCTACTCACCAGCTTGGAGCTGGTCACGGGTTTGTTCCTCAGGGCAGGAGGTCTGTAGGCCTGCGCGGGCCGGGGCTCGGCGCTGGGCAGGTCGCTGGGCACCGCCCGGTATTTCACGGCTCTCTCCGGGAACACCCCGTCCAGGAAGGGCTGCCAGGACACCTGCCACATCTCCTCGTCGGACGGCACCTCATAGGAGTGCAGCACGGAGCCCGTGTAGTGCCAGATCTTGTAGCCGTTGCTGACCCGGAGGCGGGGCGCGCACGTGGCCGTCACAATGTGCTCCCCGTCGGGACACCAAGCAAAGTACGTGGAATCCGAGGCCACCGGCTTGGAAATCAGCTTGTAGTTCTTAACGTCCCACACCTCCATCTGCCCCCTGAGGTTTCCAAACCCTGCCAGCACTAGGATGTGTCCGTGGGGGCTATAGTAGGCGGCATTGCGGGGCCCGGTGCCAAAATCAAACACAGGGTCACATTTCAGGTTAAAAACTGTGGCCTTGGCAGGCATGAAACCATACACAGCACAGAACTCAACAGAATTGGGGCTCCAGGCAACATCGTAAATAGGGCCATTTTTTGCTAAAGGAAAAGGAAAAACATGCAGCTGTTGGGAGATTGCGTTTTTTCAGAGCCAGCCAAAATAAAATCCATAGTGATTCTTCATGCTTTGCTAAAATGCTGTATTCTAATTATTGACAGTGAAAACTAATTCTACTAACACAGGGGAAAAGAGCCTAGTATCTTCTGATAACTTTAGCTACAGTTTGCAACAATAACTGCAGTCATTCCAAATTACCTCTGTAGGGTCAGCACCAACACTTTACCAGTAAGCATAGCTTGACATGTAAAAAAAATCCGTTTGTTTTTTTTTTTCCTCAAGTATGACCTCAGGACCTTCTGAAATTGTCCCACTGGAAACCTGTGAAAACAGGAGTTTTATACCAGCTGGATAATAGTTTCTCTTGTTTCAATCTAAGAAATATTGTGTAGTTCAGCTTTGAATAGGTAAGCAGTAGTGACCTGAGCTTTATTTGGGGTATGCCCATGCACAATATTTTATAATTTTAACTCACTGATTTTAATCTGAGTGAGCACACAAAAATGGTTTTACACATAACGATCAAAACTTGGTACTGTTAGAAGCTTTTCTGAGGGTTGGAACATTAGGAGATACTGAAGAATGATGAATTAGTGATGAAAACTCAGGTAAAATATGCAGAGGTAAATACAAACCACAGGCCACTGTAACTTTTCATTATCTGGGTATATTTACCCATAGTTCAGACAAATGCCAAGTGCATTACTGAATCCTTAAATCCAGAGTTGACCCAAAAAGTTCAAACTGAGTTAAATGGTTCATGCCTGCTGTCACTCTGAAGTCTCATTATCTTTAGAAATGAGGATGTATAATCACACTGTGTGTTCCCCTTTGAGACTTTTCCAGTGCCATTAACCCAATGTAGCTCAGATACAGAGGTGACAGAAAATGACATTTGGTGACAGCAGTAGCTGGAGAGATGAGGCTTCAGAGCTCTGCCAGAGCCTGGAGCAGCACCACATCTTTGTCAAAAACGAAAAGCCCTCTGCAAATGCCAGTGTGGAAAAAAGCTTCAAAACTGCACTTCAAAAGAGATCCAGCTCCACAGGGAATGAGGCACCCCTCACTCCAAGCCCTCACCACTTGCTTTTATCAGTTTGGGCTTTTCCTCAAAAAGGAATAGCTAAATTAAATGAAAAGTAATGGTAAACTTCCTGTTAAATAACAGATGCAATAGAAATAAAGAAGGTTTTAGTAAGTATGTAGTTAACCAAGTAGTGTTCTCAAGCTGATCCCAAAGAGATTCTGTATACTGAGTCATAACCCCAATTCTCCTTCCCCAGTGGAGTTACCATCAAGGGGAAATGGGACACAGTATTCTTCCATAAGTTTTGCAGCAGAAGGCAAACTGGAAATGTTCCCAGTCACCACTGGTATGGAAATTATATTCATGGAAACTCCAGCAAAGATGGTCCATCCCCAGTGCTCCCAAGCATTCCCAACAAACTGGCCTCTACAATCCTAAACAGGCCAGATGTTTGCACACAATAACAAAAGCTTGAGAGAGGGAAAAAAGACGCCCAGAGGGGAAGTTAAGACATGGACTTCCAGTTCAAGCTAGACACTGGAATTAAGCACATTCATCTGCTGCTCCCCAATATGTTCACTTTTATGTCTTCAAACACTTTCAATTTTACAATACCAAATAAAGGCCTTCTTTTTCCAAGAGACTTCAAAAATTACTCTCACTCTGCCCTTGGCTCGCTGAGTAACAGTATCTTGCCTGTGTAAAAGTGCAGGTAGGGTTTTTCTGTTTGGTGGCACACATTCCTGCACATTATGGATTCTGAGATATCAACCTGGCTCCACTCCTTACCAAATGAGCACAGTTCCCTCCCTGTGCATTTGAACACCTTCCCAAGCAAACTATCAGTATGCATTAACTGGAAGTGTTTGCTCTCTGTCACTGACATTAAGGTAAGTCTATCAAAGGTAAGAAAACTCAGCTACTGAAAAAACCCCAAACCAACCCAGAAAAAAGCAACATCTTCCTGCAGAGGTAAAAACAAACAAACAAAAGAAGGATTTTTTGTTAAGAGGGTTTTGTTTTCAAGATGAGTTCAGGACAGGAAGAGGCCCGCAGGACACTGCAGGAGCTGCAGGAGCAGCAGTGCAGGTACTCACGCAGCTGCACCACGGCGCTGTCCCCGCTGGCCCCCACGTAGTGCAGCGTCTGCTCGCCGTAGTACGAGGCCCCGCTCTTGTCCACCTCGGTGCTGGCAACCACCAGCACTGCCGTGGCTGTGGACACACAGGCAGTGCACACAGCTGCTGAAAGCCACAGCAGCCGCTGCACAAAACACCACTGACAAAGCAAAATCAGCTCTGCTAGGAGTTCCTGCTGCTTGCTTGTCTAACGGTGCTGGTATCGTTCTCTTTTCAACTGAGTTCTTCCTAAATGCTAACACAAAAGGACTGAATGCCTTCCTTTCTCAGATTGAAAATGTCAGCCCAGTTTATTCATTCAGTGTTAGATCACAAGCAAGTGAGCATCCTTTGCAGCTATAAAAAAATCTATTAAATTACGGCAGAAACCAAACATCCTGATCAAGCCTTGAACAAAATGTTCCCTCAACATCTTCTGTATGCACATCTGTTATCCAAAGCTGTGTCCCCGCCAGGGGTGCAGAGCAGGGCACTGTCTCACCAGGACAAGGGCCAACCTGCCCCTTCCCCCACACATGCACCCCAAAATGTCTCGAGACATCAATCCTTCCTGTATTTCACAGTCCCCATGCACGGTTTCTACATGTGTCTAAAACCTTCCTTCTATTCCAGACTATGTGGGTTGAAGTAAAATGATTTGTAAAAAATCATTCTGAAACAGCTCATTGCTAACAAACAGCAAAGCACAGAGGCCTGTCAGCTCACTCCAGTTATGATATGTATGCATATAGATAATTCTACAGATTAAGATTGTATCATCCCATGAACCATTCTTATGTTTACAATCCAATTATACTACTGACACAGAAAAAAAGTTATATAGGAATTTGTCACTCAACTGCAAAATTTACCAGCATGTATAGAATATTTTGGATTACAACACACAAGATGATGAAAGCCACAGGAAAGTGCTGAGAACTCCAGGGTGTGCAGAAATGCACCTCAGCAAGGTGTTAATGGCTGCCATCGGGATTTATCAACATATGCAAAACAAACACAAACCCCACACAGTAAACAAAGTAAGTCAATACAAAACGAGCACACTTCAGAAGATTCAGTACACAGCTGCTATACCTTTTTTGTTCCACAGCATGGTCACCTTGTCAGCTTTGAAGAAGCTTCTGTTGGCTAGTGCTGACTGCGGGCCCCCAAAGTTGGGGTACTGGTAGAGCCTGACAAAGGATGGAGCACCTTTGCTGCCTGGGACATAAACAGCAACCTGAAACAGCCACGAGATTTCACTGCAGGTTAAAGCCTTGGGTGAACACAGCACAGTTACTGCCACTACTAAAATCACAGTGGGTTTTTTTCTTTAAGAAAACCAAGAAAAAGATTCGAAGCTGGATCAGAAGTACCTTGGTTGGCTGTGCTCCTGGGGACAACACGAAATCACTGACTTTCTGCAAATGCAGCTTATTTGCAATGGTATCTGCCAAGAAAAAGGCCACAGATGTGTGATGTTAATGACAAACCACGTTACCCGGACATCCTAACCACACCCTGCTATGGGGCTGTCTCCTGGATAACACAGACCAGTAAAGACAGTCACAAAGGATCTCTTTTTCTAGGCAAACAATCATTATTTTCCCATTTCACCACATCATTTTACCTACAAAACCAACTTGAATCAAGCCTATGTCTGAAACCCAGCACCTACTATTTGGAAGTTCAGAAAGCAAAGGAAGCCTCTGAACCCGAGGTGAACACAGCTTGTGCTTGAAGCAGCTGTTCTTCACCTTATCTGTGCTGGATTCAGCCACATTCAGGGGCCCTCCCCTCTCACCTCCATGGGATAACTCTTCCCAACAGGCCTGCTCTGGGCTCAACACCGCCCCTTCCCACAAACAACTGATGGCAGCAGCAGCACCCCACAGCTCCACTGCAGCCAGGAATGTGCACTGCCAGCAGACATCCTGCTGAGGCTGACATTCCATGCTTCCCACAGCCTGGTTAACATCAGCAGGGCTAATTCTCAGGAAACTGAATCTCTCATAGTGCTAATTCTTTTATCAACTTTATATTTAAAGCAAAACAAAAACTAAAACTAAAACCACACGCTGCTGTTCTCCCCTCAGGTTTCTTAAATTCCTTTACATTTTTGTTCTATATTTTTATCTTTCTGCCTTTTTCTTCCCCTTTCCCTTTTCAACATCTATTGACTCCAGATATTTTACCAACAGTAAATCTCCTTGGTAAAAATCTTCAGGCTTCACTATTTAATTTTTGCCATCAACTTTTTAATGAGCCATTTTTAACAGCATATAATATATATAGAATATGCACAACCCAAGGAAGTAATCGCAGCTCACGTTTTCTAACGACAATTTCCTGGATCTCATTAAATGAGAAACAATATAGAATAAGGCCTCTTCAACTGAGAATCAGATGCATTTCATATCATGTCAGTCAGTGAAAAGATAAATAAAGTGAAAACACACATCATTAAAGCATAATGATTCTGAATTTCAAACTGAAATAGAATGTAGGCAGTATTTAGAGTAAGAGAAGGCAAAGGAAGAAACAAAGAAAAACTGGAAAACAAAAAACACCCCTCAAAAGAAGCAGTATTCATAGAAGGAATGAAATATAGAAAAACACTTGCATACTGAAGTTGTTGTTTTCAAAGAAGTGCACTTCATTGTTCACATTCCTGGCACAAATGCTTTCATCATCTGCCCAGCAAGGACACCTGCACATTAAGGGAAAAGTCAGAAACACAAAATTATGCTCATCATTAGCACTTCAGGATTGTTTTCCCCTCTGTTGTGAACCCAGTAAGTTCAAACATGATACATTTAATGTGGATAAATGACACCTGCATAGCAAAAAAATATACAGGTGGACTTAGTTACTGTCTGCCCAGCTTTCCTCAGTGGTGCAAGGTGAGAGTGAATTTACAATGAACTACACATAGACAATCACAAGCACAGATTCTGGCTTTCAGTTAGCAGCAGGCACTGCTTTGGAAGCCAACACCACACTAACAGCTCCATTTCCCTGGAGCAGATCTTGAAAACCACATTTCTTTGTAAACAATTAGCATCTGGAGGGCTTATTTACCAGTTCTGCATCTTTTTCTGTATAAAAGACTTTAAGCATTTTCCAGTTCTCAGATCATGGAGCTGCAGGTTGGGCACCCCTGCTGTGCCATCCTTACCAGCTGCAAAGAAACATAGTGGGTTTTGAGGCTTCAATCTGCTTCACCCCAACATCCCACCTCATGGCTCTGCTAGAGCCCAAACACACACAGACTTCTTGCAAGCATGCAACTTCTGCCCCTGAGGGACCAAACCCATGAGTGCTGATTGCTGTACCTATGAATCTCAGTCTGTTTGCAGAAAACTCACACTGGGAGGCGTAGGGTTTCTACTCCCCACTGCAAGGCTGCAACCACCAACACCTGCACAGCTTTTTAACCCAAACCAAAAGCCATCCTCATGGCAAACAACGGAGGCATCCTCTGCACTCCAACGTTTTGCTCCCACAGGAATGAGGAATTTTGTCCATTCCATTGCAGTCACAGCTCCCTCTGCAAGCCGTGCAAAATGGTTCTGCTGCTTTCCTTACCCTAGCCTGCCTGCTGCTGTCAGTGATTTACAGCAGACCCAGAACAGCCCACAGCTTGTGCTGCCTTCTCTCATCCAACAGCCTGTCCTGGTTCCCAAGGCCCAGCCTTGCCCAGCTCTTCCCTCCCAAGGCAGCACTTACACTGCCTGAGGCTCAGACAGCACTGCAGCTCTCAGAATCAGGAACCCCCCAGGGAGGCAGAGGAGGGAATAAAGCTGCAAAGAGAACACTGCAGTCATGGGCCCCAGGGCAGGACACAACTACTGCAAGACAGCCTACCACCTCCCCTGCCTGCCCAAGAACACAGGCTGCCTGCACAGCACGCTGCACCAGGAGCCCCTCCCAAGGCCTGGAGAGCCCTGCCGGACTGGCAGAGTAACTGTGAGCACGTGCACCCTGGCAGAGCGTGGGCAAGGACGGCCAACACCCCCTGCTCTCGGACAGGGGCACCCCTCCCTCCCTCCTCCAGGGTGCTCCTGACTCCCACAGAGCTTCCTGCACCCTCTCAGTACTGCTCATTGAGCCGACGAATGCGCTGCAGAGCCAGCCAGGCACTAACCCAGACACGGGCTCAGACGTGCACAGAGCCTGTGCTTCCCCAGCTGGTACAATACTCACTTGCATAGGCCTGCCACGTTGCCAGAACATTATTCTTTGGTGAGAATTCAAGGCAAACTGTCTTTGGGAGATCAAAGGAATGCAGTAACTCAGCTCTGGTGACATTAACAACGTTGACTCTGAAACCAAAGATGCTATTTCAATAAAACATGCGTACAATAATTAATAGCCAAGAGAATTGTTCAAGCTTTTGACTCTTCTACCTTCTAGATATGCCCAAAATTTGGTCAATGTAACAAAATTAGAAAAGCTTTTTCCCCCACCTCTTGTTTTTACTAAATTTTTTCAAGAGTACATTTTAAAATCAGAAACCTAAGCATGACAGAAACCAAGAAAAGTGACCACTGGTCAAAATATAACAAATATTTTTGTCTGCAATAAGCTCTAAACAGCAGAGTGGACTCTACAATGCACCTGACCTGTAAAAAAGGAACCTCATAACATTCACAAGGTGTATAGCCTCATAATTTTTTGTGGACTCTACTAACAGATTAATCCCAGAGACCAGGTACTGAATAAAAAAATCAACCAAAGAAAGAAAGCATATCCAGACTGCATGGGAATGGGTGCATTATAAACAGGAGAAGAACAGCAAATATTTCATCTGACAGTCAACAAATAAAGCCACTAATGAACCAATAAACTCCATTTAAAGTGTACATGCAAATACCTTTACACAGACAAGAGTACGTGAGGCATAACTGATTCCATTTATTTCATACAAGCTAAAAATTAAGATAATAAAATGGACCCACTTTTCTCCATTGCACCAGGCAAAGAGGGAGCCGTCCTTGCTAAAAGCAACAGCTTTGCAATTTTTTCCAGAATCCCTACAGAAATAAGAAATGCACATGAGTATCCAACAGTGCCACAGTTAAGGTTTTCTTAAGAAAAACAACAACTTTCCTGCTGTGCTCCTGAGGAGCCCTGTGTCACAGTGCAGTCCCTGCTACCCCTGTTCAGGGGGGTTCACCTGGCACTGAGAGCTCAGGCAAATGCAATGCTTTCCAAACCATCAGTTTTCTGAAATACTTAATATTCACACAATTTTCAATGCCAGAGTCTACCTTTACTTTTCAGAAGACAATTTCTGTTGTGCCAGTGACACCAGTACCTTTGGAATGCCGAGCTCTCAGTGAAACTGGGGGGCCCATTCACCATGTACAGCCCTTCAGACCCTCTCACTGCAAAAGGAAAAAAACAACTCATTTCAAATGTGGGAAATTGTCCAAAGCAGATGTTTTTCTAATTTGTGAACCCTGAGACATGCACATTCTTTCCCATACTTGCTGTAAGGAAATTCCAAGGCATAACTGGAGCTGCCATCCCACCCTCCTTCAGCAACACTCCCCGTAGGGCTGTGCCCAGCCGAGAGGCAAGGAACCCCCAGGGTGGGGATCCACAGCCTCTGCACAGCCCGCGCCCTAATCTCACAGTAAAACAGTTTTTCTCATGCCTAAATGCAATTTCCCAAGGTTCACGTACACCACAGTCCCGAAGACCCTGAGGGAACCTTCTAACACAGCTTAAATGTGACCCACGAACCGCGCAGCCCTGCCGGGATCGCGATCTGCGGCTCCTCCGTCAAGCTCCCCATCAAGATCCAAAGGCACAAGAGACGGCAGCGAGCAGCCCAAAACCTACCCTGAACCACCGCAGCCCCCACAGACCGCAGCGAGGGGAAACAGGCTGGTGTTTAAAGCTTCCAAGTACAGAAAAGGAAAACACACATCCCTTACGCTAGGGAGAGCGTTTAATCAGTGAGGTTCTGAGAAGGAACGCGACTTTTGGAAAGACCTTGACAACGCGCAGCGGACGCGGCAGCGGGCCCCGAGCTGCCGGGAGCTGCTGTCCGCGCCTCGGCTCGGGCCCCGCGTCCTGCGGCGCTCCCCACGCACCGACCCGAGCCCTGCGAACGCAAATCTTTCGCGGCTGAAGAACGAATGTCCGACACGGGGCCTCGAGAGCTCCCGCGGCCCGCGGGGGAGGCCGGCGGCGGGCCGGTGCTCGGGGAGCAGCGGCACCGCAGAGCGGAGCCCGGCCGGGCCCCGGGCTGAGCGAGTGCCGGGAGCGGCACCGTCAAGAACTCCACGACCGGGCCGGCCTTGGCCACGCCGCGGCAGCGCACGCCGGGCAAGGGACGCGCGGCGGACGCCGACGGGCACCGGAGGGGCACCGGGCCACCCCAGCCCAACCTCGCACTCGCGTCCCGCGTACCAGCCCCGACCCCGACTCCGCCCGGGCCCGACGCACCTGCGAGC
>VZUA01019895.1:0-25386 GCA_013401035.1 Horornis vulcanius | reverse complement strand
GCTCGGGCCCGGCACTGCCCCTCCGGGCCCGGCGCTGCCCCTCCTCGCTGCTGGCGCTGCCCGGCGAGCGCTCCCCTCTCCGCTCTCTTGCAGCCATCTTCCAGATCATCCAGAGCATCCGGATGGGCATGTGAGGGGCCGGTCTCGGGCCATGGCCCGCCGGCCCCGGCCGCCGCGGCAGCTGCCGAGGAGCGGCGCGCGGCACCGGCCGTGTCGCATTCCAGGTCCCTTCACGAGTCATTCCGAGTTTTCTAGCCCGTGCCACAGTGCCTTGAACAGCACCACATGTATAAAGCAATAAAAGTCTATTGTTGATCTACAATCGTGGACCTACTTATTCGCTGAAGATCCAGCCTGGTCTCTCTAATACGTGGTCCATAGGAACTGACATCTGTTGTAAACACCGGTCCCAGATCAGCGTCACCCTCGCTGTATAGCTGGAAATGGTTTTATTTGACGCTGGAAGCCAGGATTCCTGTAGAGGCTGGAGCCCGACTGTGCAGCATGTTCCCGAGGAGCCTCTGCGGCTCCGCAGCCCCGCCGTGCATCCTCCGTGTGTGCGTAGGGTAGCCCACTGCAGCATGTGGCAGTGCTGGCGCTCTCCTCACACCACGGCACCGCCTGTAGCTTTGTCCTAATCCACGCAAAATGCTTGTCTGTGTAGGGGTAGTGGGGAAGTGAGGAACCGGCACGGCCGGGCAGCAGCTGCTCCTGTGCTGGAGCTTCGTGGACTGTGGGAGCACCGTGGCCAGACCTGCGGCTCCCCAAGCCTCTCCCGGCTGTGCCTGTGCTGTAAATACTTCTTGGACAACTTTCAACAAGTGGTGATAGTTTTAAATTTGACGATGTTGTGTGGGAATATTGGGTGCGGGGGGGGGGGACATTCTGCCCCCCTGCCCACGGTTCTGCTTCTGTATGTGCAGCCCCTGCAGAGTGTGGTGTGTCTTGCAATATATATTTAATCCTATTTAAGGTAAAACCTGCCTTCAACTCGATTTCTTTTAACAATGGATCCAGTACTTAACTGCTTCCCCACTGGTGATCACAGTTCCTCCTTCTGTAGACAACTGTAACTTGAGATCACATGGAAAATGCTGCTATTGATCATATTTCCCTGCTGATGGCCCTGACTCCTGCTGGCTCTGCTGTCTGCGCGGTGGCAAAGGTGGTGGGAATTGCTCTGCTGGTGCACGCAGTTGCTAAAGGAAGATTTCTTTTTTCCAGGTTTCTTAGTAGAAGACAAATTTTAAGTCTGGTTACACTAGAAATAATAGAAAACTAAATGGGTTGAGGTTAATGAAATGCCTGTTAGCTGTGAAGGAGCAGATCTTTTGTATGCGTTGTATTTGCATATGGGATCATCGGGACTGGTGTAAGCCAGCACGGGGCCGCCCCAGGGCACGGGGACCTTGTGCTGGGACACTTGTGTGCTGTGGCAGGGAAGTCTGTATAATCGCTGATTTTAAATAAAGTTCTTTTCAAACGCAAGTTGTGTTTACTCTGACGTGGGCAAAGCAGGGCTCTGCTGGGTGTTCAAACTCGGCCATTAACACTGAACATGGATTAATTGGCTTTTCCCTGAGAGGAGTGGCTGTGCCATGGGGCACCTCCGTGCTCAGCTGTCTGGGTGCTGGGCCATGGGGCCTGAGCTGGGGCTGCCAAGGCTCTGGACATACCCAGCTACTGGTCCCCTTCCCCTTGGGGACCAGCTGTCCCTCCACAGGGGTTCAGCAGGTGCCTTCTCCTCACCTCTTGTCTCTCTGCCTTCTGGGAATGCCACAGATGCCCCAGGGGTGTGAGCAGCTCCAGCTGTTGCTGCCGCAGTCATTGGCTGTGCCAGCACAGCAGCCACTCCAGGGCTGTGGGAATGTTCAGGGTGGTTTGTACAAGTTTGTTCTTCAAAGTTCAGTAAATTCTTGCCTTGGTGCAAGCTGGCCACAGTGGTGTGTGCAGTGCCGTGCCCTGCAGCGACAGCTGCAGTGCCAGAGCTGGGGCTGGGTGGGGGCATCTCTGGAGGGGCCTTCTGGCCCCAGCTGTGCTCTGGCTCCACACATCCAAGTACAAAAGCTGCAGAACACCACCCTTCTTTTTGAAACCTAACACAGCAATACCCACGTTTATTTCCACTGGTGAGATGCGGCTTCTCCTTTCCAGGCACTGACAGCTGACACGTTCTGACGTGCTGGCTGTGCCCCCGTGCCACAACTGTGAATGCTCGGGTTCTTCAGCGCGCTGAGCTTGATAAGGTGACGTCATTAACCACCTGCAACACACTCGCATCACATTTTTTTTTTTCTTTTCTCCTGTGAAGCCGTCTCNCCTGGGCGAGGCGGGAGGGCGGGACCGGTGGCGGCAGCGCCGCTGGCAGGGAGGGCGCGAGGGCCCGAGCGACGGGGAACCGGTCCGAGGCAGCGGCGGTGGATGCGGGGCTGCGGGAACAGCCCGGGAGCGGCACCGGGACCAGCGGGGGCGGCGCGGGGACAGCCCGGGAGCGGCGGGGGCGGCGCGGAGACAAACCGGGAGCGGCACCGGGAGCGGGACCGGTGCGGGGACAGCGCCGCCCCGCGGCCGCCACGGCCCTCGCAGCTCCCGCTGCGCCAGGGCCGGGGAGCGGTTCGGGGAAGGGTCTCTGCTGCAGGCACAGCTGCACAGCGCCGGCCGCAGCCGGGGAAGGGCCGCTCTGTGCTCACCTCACCTGGCACCTGCCCCAGAGCCGCCTCACTGCCGTGCCAGCCTCCTGCACACGCTCCCCTCGCGACCTTGAAGCTCTCCTCAGTAAACACTTCCTCCGCATCCTCCACTGTTTCCGTAGCTTTTTCTCGCGTCTTCTGTCACATCGTCTCCGAGACGCCGGGCCTAACTCAGAGGCACCTCTGCCCAGCTTCACTGCATTCAGACCATTCTGTGACACCACGACTGCAGCCTGCTCACAAGCACATGCAGCAGCTGTATCCTTTCTCTATACCAAAGCTCTGGAGTAATGTCGAAGACACGTGTTAGAGCACCCGCATCTGGTCTGGAGAGCCGGGTCCCGCAGCCAGCTCCCCCCGCAGGCAGAGCCCAAGCGTGGGGATCCCGAGGCAGCCCGGTGTGCCGGAACAGCGGCAGGAGCCGCGGCGCGCGTGGCCAGGAGGGCTCACAGCAGCGCACGGGGCAGCACCGAGGCGGGCTGGCAGCAGCAGCAGCCCTCTGCCGCCGAGGCTCTCTGCCAGCTGCCATCGCACATCTGCTGACACCACGGCAGTCTCACTGTGAGAACCGCTGCTCCTTTTCCTCAGGCTGCCCCTCGAGAAGAGCCCGCACCGTTCCCAGACCTCTGCTGCCAGTTCACAGTGCTCATAAGCCGAGCTGCTGTCCAGAGCTGAATACAGCTTATCTCTAGGAGAAAACTAAACACAAGCCCCCCCAAAAGCAAACCTAACAGGAGCAGAGCAAAGCAAAGGCTTTATAACAAGATCAGTTCAATCTTTGTTTCATCCCCTTTTTCAGATTTACTACATGCTTTTTGCTTTTGGAGAAGGCGCCTCTGCAGCGCCCCGCTGTGAAGGATGCGCCTGTCACTGCCTCACACCGCACACACAGGGAACAGGCAGAGCTGCCCGGCACTGTCCTCCTCGGCTCCCAGCAGAAAAACAATGACCACCTGAGTCAGGTTCAGATGTCTCTGCTCTGCTTCACTCAAAAGTGAACTGACAGGTAGAGTATATCCTCCATAGAAGTTTTAATCAACTACTCACCTGAAGGACTCTTGTTCCCAGAAGACCCAGTTAGTCCCTTTTTTCTTCCTTTACCAGCATCATTCTCACTGTACAGCTGGAGCAAACCACCGATTGCACTGGAGAGGAAACACATATAGCTACTGGAATATTTTGCTTTGTAATCTGTGTGCACTAAGGTCTCACAGCTGTGCTCACAGCACAGGGGTGCAGCAGGCAGTAAACACCAATCCACACCTAATGGAAAGATTATTTTCATGTTATTTCAGCAAGAACTTTTTAATAAGCACACAACACAGGGTTGGTTTGAACTGTGCTGAACTGATGCTTACCGGGAGGAGGAGATGCTTCTCAGTTTCTGGGCCATGGACACTTTGAGATCTGAACATACCAAAACTTGCACTTTCCAATGTTTCTTCTGTTTTACCTTAGACGTAAACCTGAGCAGAGTTAGACCTGCTAAGGGTTCAGTTAGCTGTGCTAAGGTACTGAAGCAGAGATTCACAGTAGCAACTCAGCAGGCCCAGATGTTTATTCAGAGCTATCAGGGCAAACCCAAACCCCTAAGGTGGCCACTGACAGCATCAGAAGATGCTTCTCCTAGAAGAGAAGAAACCAGTCTGTTGCTTGAGAAGTGGTAACCCTGGCATTGGTCTGTTACTGCCTCACCGACACTGCATTTCTCCATTTTGTTCAGAAAAGAGCTACTGAATTTAATTATACTGCAACAACATCTACAGCCAAAGAAGTCAACAAAACTGGTTTAATTTCAGAAAATGTGTTAAAATATATATATATTTGTACATCAATTTGACACACTGCATTAGTTTACACAAATGATGGTCTTTCTTGAAACTGTATTTATGAAATGTACATTTTTAATTTAAATACTCAGTATACACTGCATTTAATCTGCATGTTGCATTTATTAAATACATTAAATCTGCAATGTAACAAAACGTTTTCTGCATACGAAATTCAAAACACCATTTTAAATGAACAAAAGATGGCTCACTTCATTTATTTGTTTTAACAACTAGTGCCTAGCACACTAGCTTAGCTCCACCAACACCAGCTGTTCTTTTTCTTTATTGACATTGTTCACAGACTAGTACATATTACACTAAGAGTGCTGGATAAAAACATGAGGTACGGAAGTGGTTCAAAGATTACAGGTCATGCAGATCATGCGAGACAGCAAAGAAAGTTGTGAATGAGAAAACACTAAATAAAAATACATAAAGAATGTGCATTATAAAATAAAAAAAAAAAAAAAAAAGAAAAACCAAACCAAAACAAAAAACCAACAACCAACTCAATTACACAGCTTTGCTTCTTTGGTTACAAAGTAGGTTGAACAATTTCACAGCTTTTTATTCCCACCCAAAAAACCAAACCAAAAACGAAATGTCAAAAAGCAGAGGAATCATGGCCCCTTTCTCTCTATTAGAAAGTAGAAACAGAAATGAGCAAAGTTTTCTTCATCAAAATAGCCCATCACTTATTTATTATATCACAAGGACTGGTGACTACCTGTACAGATGCACTATGGTCTTCATACTTACACTCTATACAAAATTTACATTCAAGCTGGATCTTTACTACCGTAAATAAATACCAAAGGTCAATTGCCATTAGTGTTAGAAATACGCCAGGATTCTTTGTTCAATTATTGCCTAGACATCGTATCTATTAACGCAATCCCATCTATCATTTTACCCATACAGACATTTATTAAAAAAAAATTCAAAAGTTCTGTGACATTGTTCATGTACATTATGAAAATAGCAGCCCTGTAATAAATAAAACAAATAAATGAAACTAACGTAGGCAAATGTTACTTATATGAAAAGAACAGTGGCTCTGAAGAGGAATTGTTGCTCCTTACCAGACAGCAAGGCTCAAAGCAACCCAGGAGCAATGGGAACCTCAGAGAGCCACCCGAGCTCTGACAGGCCTCCGTCCCGCAGCCCGGAGCGGGCGCCAGGCTCAGGGACTCCTCCGCCACCTCCCGTGTGCAGCGCGGACGTGGGGACACCTCCCGCTGCAGCCACGGCGGCGGGGCAGCCCGGGGAGGATGATTGTCTAATACTGCAAAGGCCAAACACACGAGAGAAGCACGGCTGCTCGGCGGGCCGGGGGCCGGCGCTGGCACACGGGACGGGCCGGCTCACGCCGAGGAGACGTTGGGCTGCGCGGGCTGCGCCTGCGAGCTGCTACCGGGGGCGGCCTGTTGGCTCGACAGCTGGGATAACTGATCGTTGTTGGAAAGGGATTTTAACAGTGCATTTTCTCGTTCAAGTAAAGAGTTTCTTTCAACTAATTCTTTTATTTGTTCCTTCAGGACTTCCACTTCTTCTCTCACTGCGTACATCAAATGGCTTTTCACTAGATCCTGCAAAGAACGAGTGGACAGTTACACCATGGGAAAGAACAGTTTCTTTCACCCCAGCCCCATACTTACTGTTACTGCTTTCACCGCAGTAAGCCTGGACAAACAAAGCACTCATCACCAAAAATTTATGAATAAATCAGCCTTTGAGCACAAACAACCCAGCCCTTTTGTGAAGGGGGCATGATATCAAAAGCTTTGTCTCCAGCACTCCAGTCACTTCAGTTACGTGGAAGCCAAGGATGATAACGACACCCCAGCCCCTCAGAAGAAAAGCACCAGTTCTGATGCTGTGACCTGGGGGGTATGGCTCTGTGGTACACAGGCCCAGTCACTGACGTGTATGGGAACCAAATCAACAAGAAAGCTTTTACATCATCAGAAGCAAAAATCCAACAGCTCTAACTGAACCTGAGCAGTGTGTTAAGGATGGCATCCTGACCCTTCAGAAAAACTAGAAATGAACTTGGCTAGAGTAACAGACTGAAATATGCTGTTATTTTCAGCACTCCTTCAAGTTCAATCACCTTGTTCACAGTAATCTGTAAGAAAATTAATGAAAAATATTTCTGGGCCAACAGTAAAAGCAATAATGGTTTGTGGTCGTTCATAGTTCATACAAAAAAATCCTTTTTCCAGCTGATGTTCTCAGTCTGACCCACCTGGAGGGATATCACAGCCTCACAGAAACACAATACAGCAGGAAACTTATGCTCAGTGACGAACCACATTAATCCTATTAGAAATAACAACTTATATTTTACTTACCATTGCCTGTTCTATTTTGTTGTCAATGGCAACAACGCTTGCACCAGACGCACTGTAAATACAATGAGAAAACTCCATGAGTGTTATTGTATCACTCAGGTAAAACTATGCACCCGCAGGACTCTTGGATCATGCTGTCACTGTAAGGCTGAAGCTCAGAGTCAAGAATTCAGTATACATTCACACGGGGTGTCCCGTGTCCCTCTCACCCCACCGAGCTGCCCAGTAAAGTTGTGACTCACAAGAAACCCTGCTCCTTCAGTTTATACCTTCTCATACTGGGCTTGTAACACCCAGAACCATAAAAATACATTAAACACTAAATCAACTGATTCCTGGCCTCATTCTCCAGCTTTCTTAACTGAGGAAAACAAGAATTCAGGGGATATTAATGGGATTCTTACGACTAGCATTATTTCTTCCCAACTGTTTTTGTAAAGCAATGAAGAAAAAATCCTGTTATAATACTTTTTCTCTGGATTCACTTGAATCCACCTTGCAGGTAAGGAGCTCCTGGCTCAGCACTGCCCCTGCAGCCTATGGCAGCAACAAGCAAGAGGGCGAGACACGACCAGAGCCCTGAGCCCTGTGGCCACTTCCAGGCTCCCAGTGACCTCTCCTTGGATCCTGTCTGACAGCTGACAAACACATGGCCATGGGTCACAGCTAGGGCCAGGCTTGTTGCACACTGGTACAGAATGTCCAACAGCACACCCCAGTACACTGTGAGGGAGAATGTGTATTTACCGTGCCAACAAGATCCCAAACTGCATCTCTGAATCCTGTGTGACAGAACAGCCAGGGTCTGTTCCCAAGTCAGGCCGCAGGCACACCAGCCGGTCCCTCACTCGCAGCTCTGGAGCCGGGATTTTGGCAGGCCGGGGCTGCGTGTCCCTGCTCTCCTCTCCCACACACTCTGGTTTCTCCCTTCACAGAGGAGCTGTAGCTCTCCCCAGGGCACGCAGGGCTGCAGCCCACAGCAGCCATCTCCCCCTCCCAGCCCGGGTCTCAGGGGTCCCCCTTTCCCACCCAGCTCTGGTCTGACACAGACAGTATCCTGGGCTCTGAGAGCCCCACCAGTGAGAGCTGCTGATAACACTCCCAGCCATGCACACTGCTATCAGCAGTGTGCAGCCACATTTAGTAGAGCTGACATGGGGAAAATGCAAGGGTTGCAGTCACACTGGAAAACCTGCCCCACTGGAATTGTGCAACTCACCAAAATCAAGTGTTAAGGGAAAAGAAAAAACACTGGAGGCTTTTTTAGAAAGAGTATGGCAATGTGCTCAGCAGTACTAGTCACAGATGTGTAACGTGACACAGCTCCTGAAGAGTGATACTGGTCAGAGAAGTTAATTTTAAGGGCTCCCACAGGACTGTCAGTACCAGCACTGGGCTTTTACAAGCAGAGGGCATCAAGTTTGCAGACTGAAGAAGTAACAGCTTCTATTTCTACGGAGCCAATCTTGAAACCCAAACTAAAAGTGCTGAACACCTGTTTCAGCAGAAAATTGTTCCAGTCTCTTACTGTCTTCTAAGCCTCTTTCAAACCCTAAACCTCGTCAGAATAAAAGCTATTTATAACTCTTGCCAAGGGAAGTATTCCTTTCCACGTTGAATTAACATGCATCAGACACATCTGGCACAGTTAAAAGTATCCACCACAAAACCCCAAGACTCCATGTCCTCTACAGTCCTTCATGTACACCACTCTACAGGTCAGATGAGGCAGCTCTAAGAGGTAACAAGAGAAGGACAATTAAAGCAAACACCACACTTGGCAGTGGGATCTACCTCCCCATCTTTGTAGCACAATTGCAATTGTCAACGCCAATACCCATCTAGTCAAACTTGAGATTGGAACTTTGTTCCTCTATCCCCGTTTCAGCTATTTTGTAGTGTGATTATTTAAAAAATAAACCCCACTACATCACTTCAAGTAAAGGCATTCAAGCAGTTCCATGAGAAATACAGGCAGCCTTCCCTCAGCCTCCCAAAGAGCAGTGCCTGCGTGGCGTGGTGCCGAGGCACCTTTTGCATTTCCCACCTTGTGCTCTGAGCTCCCCTCTGCCTGCTGGGTGGCTGTAGGAACTGTCCCTCCCTGCAGTGTGACTGGAATAAGCAGGGAAACCACTGCTTTACCACACATACCCCACACATGACAGGACACCAATAGTGCTGGAAGCTGTAAGGAGCTTTTACACTACTTTGTGATGTTCTTGCTGCCCTCATCCTCAGAGCAGCTGTGCTAAGACTGAAATGCTGGGTCTGGATTCCAGCCCTGCTCCCTGTACATATCCCAGCAGTTCTCCCAACTTCAGCAGGCAGAGGCTGGGACCATGCAGACCCACACTCACCCACCCACCAGGAGAAGCTCCACACTGACAGAGGGTGCCTCAGTTTGCCACCAGGATAAAACCTAAAAACTGACTACACTTCATGTCACTTTCTAAAAGCAGATGAGAATTAGATGTTATGATAGCACAATTCCCATATGATTGTGTTTTTATTCATCTGACAGTGCTCCCAACACCAAGCAGCTCCTGTGGGACATTCATGAACAGAGCCCTCTAGTGACAGCTACTCTCATGGGAACTCCAAATGTGCTGCCAAATCTTAAAATTTTGTACTTTCCTCAAACCCTAAACTCTTGACATCAAATTCCAATTTGCATAAAAATATTTTATCCCATAGCTGCAGAATGACATTTATAAATACAATCCAGTCCTTATGAAAAGGCCAGGAAGAACCCCAAAAAAATCTCTTAAATAAGCCATTTTAGGTGACTGAATGGAGAGAGAGCCTGACACATTCTGTGAGTGCACCATCCACTGTAGAGCCAATGCCTCAAATTGCAAATCCTGGAATTAGAAGAGGAAAGACACCATTTAGCTCTTCTAAAAAAAGACCAATTACTGATTGCTCCAAGAGCTACGCAAGCCTGACAATTATTGCCAAAACTGAAAAAAAATCCACATGAAGTAGCCCAGGGCAGATGAAGGGGTGCATTAGGCATGTAATGTTTGTTTTTATCAGTAAAACTCCCACCGCACACAGAGCTTCTGCAGCCCACCAAGTATCAAACAGTACACTGAACAGGGCACACGTCATTTTGACTTGGACCTCCCAGTTAAGGTCACGTCAATGAAGGCTCTACCCAAAAAGATGTTATATTGGCACCCCAAAATCACACTGAAGCCCACAAGTACACAGCAAGATTTACTGTCAGCAAAAACAAAGAACCCCCCCAAGCACAGTTTGTCATTCTAAGAGATGGAGGGTAATAAACCCAGTGTTTTCCAACCTGAAACACCAGGTAGACAAAACTCCATTTTGTCAGAAAAATCCTCATTTTGATGGTTTAAAAAAATCTCAGTGGCTTTTGCTTTACCCATTCAATTGTCTTTATCTCAACTGACAAATTCTCTCACTTTTCCTCTTCTGGGAGGAGGAAGAGCTGAGTGAGTGCTGCATGGTGCTTAGAGCTGGCAGGATGAAACCAAGACAGCCTTTTTTGATAGCCAACATGGGGTTGGAAGGGTTTGAGATAAGGACAGATTTGACTGGGATGTTCTAGATTGAATGGATAGCTGTTCCTGCACAGCTATTGCCTGGAAGCTCCTGTGCTTGCCATGGGCTTGCTTGCCTGAGTCTCTTAGAGCCCATTGCTTGTTAGCAGCCACATTTTGCTCTCACTGCTGCCACATTGCTCTTATCACCTCACTGCTGTGCCTGGAACCCTCGATAACAGCCACTACCATGTGCCTGGGCTGGCAGGTGCCCAGGGCAGTGCTGGACAGGTGGAGCTCCAGTCAGGATTGTGACCTGTGGATGAGGCAAGGGGCAGCAGAGACAGAGCCACAGCCCACGGAGAACCCCAGCACCGCAGCAGGTGGGTGCTCGAAGGAGGCCATGCTGTCCTGGGATGTCTGTGCTGGAACAGGCTCCTGGCAGAACCTGTGGCACAATGGGAAGAGGAGTCCACACTGGAGCAGGTGTGCTGGAAGGATCTGAAGCAGCCTTTTCCTGAAAGACTGACCCTGTGGGATGGACCCAGCGGTGCTGCAGTTCATGAAGAGCTGCAGCCCATGGGAAGCACCCAGACTGGAGAAGTTCAAGGAGGACTGTCTCTGTGGGTGCTATGCTAGGGCAGGGGACAATGTGGGCCTGCCCAGTGTGTGGTGAAGACCACAGTGAGGAAGGCTGCAGGACCCAAGCTGCCTCAGCTTTGGTCTCCAATAGCTCCACGCACCACACACACCTCTCCTGTCCTGAGTGACCACCATGAGAGATGGAGCCCAAAATCACAGACTACGCTATCTCAGTGGACATCTGTGGACAATGGGCAGGCCTGGTGCACAGATTACACAACACCCATGTATCAGAGCAAAGGATGGGAAGGGGTGGTGGTGGCTAAGGAGGCTGTGTTGGATAGTGTGTGACCTCAGCATGAGGTAAACAGTATGGAATAAAGGGCAGACAATGTGCTGCTTTGGGCTGGAGCAGAGCTAACTTTCTCCGCTGTAGGTGGTATGGCACTGTGCTTTGGATTTGCACAGAAAATGGTGTTTGCTATTGCTGAGAGCACTTGCACAACACCAAGGCCTCTTCTGCTTTTCATATAAAAAAGGTTAATGTCTTAATGCTAACTTGCTAATGGCCACAGGAAAATTTAACCTTCAACATATGACCTCATATTCATGGGCACCAAGATCCATTTCAATTATTAATCAAACAAGTTCTACTGCACTCAGTGTGGTGTTTTTCACCATTAATGTCATTAGATACAATTATCATCCTTCCAAGACACACACTCAACTTTGAAATTCACCTCGAAATCTAGGTAAAAGACTAAGAATCAAACTTCAAAGGTATTTGCAGCTTAATTCATTCTGTATGCTTAAAAAAAGCACAGCAGTTCATTTTTAGGTATTTCACAGACCGCAGTAATATGTGTATTTTATGCCAATGCTGGATACATTAGGAATGAATTATAAAGAGCCTACTTTGGCACAGACAAGCACTAGACTAGGTAATAGTGCTTCACACCTAAATGAGACTGAAATCCTACTGACCAGATGATGTTAGCTAATTCTGAAGCTTTTCAGTCAGTTACAAAAACATTGTGTTCAGCTGTATTAATGATTACCTGTATACTACTAGCCTAAGGAATTTTTAGACACCAAGCTATCCCCCACAAGACCACCATAATGCAGGAGTTTTCTTGCTTTTTAGATACATAAAATGTATCACATCTCATAGCTGATCCTACAGGACAGAGCATATGGGACACCAATACTCTGTCCAACAGCCTCTGCAAGACAAATCCCCCTGGAAAGCACCACATGTGCTTCACTTTAAGTCACTTGAAGTGGGAAAGGTGTTGCCAACGATCTGACGGACATCCCCAAGTCAACTGACCACCCCCAGCTCTTCTCTCCCTTTTGCAGTTACTTCTTTGAATCAAATTATCAAACAACCTTTCTGTAAGCACCAGTAAGGAACACTGGAGTGCTCCCACTTTTTTTGCTTGCAAGTGAGCTAAAGCCCTGCGGTCATTTATTATTTCCCCTCACTGTTTACTCATTTATGAGCTACTGTCTTACCACTAGTTGAGCTATCAGTCTATGCAGAGAAATCTTTTCTATTCTTGAAAGAGTTAAGGCCTATTTAATTAGCCTCCATTATAAAGAGATCTTATAATGATAGCATCCCAATGCAATTCAATCACCTATCCAGTCTGGAAAGAGGACCTGTTTGAGTATTGCAGACTTCCATTATTTTTCTATGTCAAAGTCATATGAGAATGTGTGATAATAACCTGAGGCAGTGAATTCACCACCTCAGGAGTTCCCACACACATTTTTATGAGTTAATTTATCCTGTGAAAGTTTAATGTTTCACACATAAATGCAGTGGAAACATAAATCCTACTACTTTAAATTCAAGTTTACCAATAATGTCTGTGCTTTAGGCAGACCCACCTAAAGCTGGTATGGCACCTTTACTGCGCAAAGACAACCCAGGCACAGAAAAGCAATCACCCAGACTGACGTCAATACGCCAAAAAGCCACTGCTCCCCTTCTTAAATCACATCAGTTGAAAAGACCAACACATGAGACTTGTACCTTCAGCAACACCTGTGTGAGCACTGCGCAAGAAAACATCCCTGCTAATGTGTCAGTAACAACCAGTACCTCCCTAACACTTACTGGTTTGAGTGTCATCAGTACTCTTCCTGCCACAGGGTGTTGGTGAAAAATAAAACAGTTTCTATTCACTGGAGCAATTCAGTAATCTCTTGTTCTCTGCTAGGTATCATGCAGCTAGCTCTGCTGATTCCAGCAGGTCCCCAGAGACAGCTACTCATGGGGAATAATCCATATTTGTTAGAAAAAGATACTAGCATTATACAGAAAGATTTTCTGTTTACACCAAGGTCTCCTAAGTCAAGCCCTTCAGGTTCACAAAGTACTTCTGAAAGAGCTGCAAAATATAATTAAGAGTTCACTGCCAGAAGACTCACAGTCCTGGTGCTCTGTAGTGTGTCAACCCCCACACCGTGTGATGGGCAGACAAGGGTATTCTAAGGAAATCATACTAGCTTACTGTTTTCACAGCAGTAAAGTAAGCTGTTTTCTTTCCCAAACCAGAGATGACAAAGAGCAGCCCCACTGCACGCTGCTGTCACAGCCCCCGCTGTGTCCTGCCCAGCCCCATCCTGCGAGGGCTCCCACAACCAGCTGCACCGCTCACTGACACCCCGGCATTCCCTCCACCAGCTTTCACTGCAAGTTTATAGCTGAAAGCTTCTCAGTTTCAGTCATCCAGTGAAGGAAAGCTGCCTAATGTGGACTTAAAATCCAGTAACTGAGGTATAAATGCAAAACCTGCAAAATCCTGTCAAAGACTTTAGAATTTGAATGGATTTTAGGTTGAAAACATGCATCAATCCCGAGGAATTTCATTATGTGTTCTCACAAACACTTGTTTTTACCACAAAGAGTTCACCAGAAAGATGCAAGGTTATCTTAAAGGCAACCATTTACATTCTTCTACCTGAGTTTAAAATTCTTCTATATACCACATTTGCTTCAGGCATTGTACATAAACCTCAGATTTGTGACATCTCCATCTTAATAATTCATTATTTAGTTTTAGGGTTTTTTTGAATTAGCTTCATCATCTTAAGACTTATTTTGAGGCATGAAAGTAGAGAAACAGCTAAAGGCTAGAACACAAAGTGACCTTTTGGTCTACAAACCAAATGTGTATTCTAAACCCTGAAGTTTGTTCCAGTGAAGTAACAAAGTCCTTGAAACCTAAATACCAACTCTGTTCCATAAATACAGGGAAGTGGCATCATCCAGAGCTTAAAGCAAAAACATAAATTTGTCCGACTTGCTGCTGAAAAAGGAAGATGTGCTTTGAAACTGAGCTTAATGCCAGCACCCCAGCAATACAAAATAATTTTTAAAACAAGAGCAAGACACTTAATATTACTTACAACCTTCACCATTGTGCAGTGTACAAACTGTTGCCAAGCAAACTTTAAAAGATTCAGTTGAGCTGTGCAAGTTGAGAAGCCTTTCAAGTCAAGTACAGCCAGGACAGTGATGAAATGGTTATCAATACTTCAACAGCCAAACAAAATTTACATTCTACACAGCTTGTTAAGCAGAAGTTTTGACAAGCCAGAGCAGCACAAAGCATTAAATCACATCACTAGGACTTCAACTTAATGCTGACAAAAAAAAAAAAATCCCTCAAAATCATTAAAGCACAGGAAAGAAACAGTTTGCAGCTACTGATGAATTAGTAATGCACCTCTCTCAAGTCATATTCATGCCAGATAAGACTGTTGCACTTCACTGCAGTTTCTCACCATGAGTTCAATGCTAACTTTGGAGATTTACTTTGTCCTTGTCACAGTCCACCTATGCTCCCCATCCAGCTTTACTTGAGCAGAATGAAAGTAAGCCAGAAAGCTTCTTTTCCTGGTTTAAAGATAGAAATACCTTAACTTTGCCAAAATTGTGTTTAAACGTAGTATTTTCATGATGTGTTTTCTGATACAGGACTCAATGCCAAAAAGTTTTCTCTTTTGGAAAAGGAAACTATAAATATTTTGGCAAAGGTCAGCTAGGAGCTGACTAGCATTAAACTCTGAGCTTAGACATCATGTATGATACATGCACAATGGAAGGAGGAAGAAAAAATGTCACGTCATATTTTAGAGTTTAGTTTCATGTTTCAGAACAAATACTTCACTTCCATGACCGCTTTCACCTCTTCAAACTGCAGAAGCCCAATATGGAGCCCTGAACACAGGCAGCAGTTCTGTGCAAACACACACAATGAGAAACTTGCATAGAGCAAAGCAGTTCATGCATACCTCAGCATGTATGCATTCCATACTCAAGCATCCATACCTATCCCCGGTGGTCTTTGACTCGTGTAACTTGTTGAAATGGAACGCTTGGTAGAATGCAGTTGACGGATTCCTATGAGATCCAAGAATCAGACAGACATATTGAAAATGGGTACGTAATAAAAATACCAACTCTCTTAATTCAACCTGCATTACAAAGTGAATTAGCTGTCCAGACAGGTTAAACTAATGTCTGTAAGGCCCTACTGTTTCTATGGCTTTGCATTAAGGACACAAGGATCCGAAACAAAATAGTAATTCTCCAGCACTGTGGATTTTCAGGCTATATCAAGCTGCTCCTGTACAAAGATGAGACTGTAAGGCCAACAATGAGCACCTCCCATCCTGCTGGCAACACTGTGTAAGTTTAGCTGACTGCTACCCTAATGCCAAATATACCTAAACCCAAGAGACGCCTTTCCCATTTTTGGTACGTCCCAAACTACCTCTGCACACAGTACCCAGTGTTTCCATCCTACTTAACCCCCTGCTTTATACTCAAACCAGATTATTCCTCCAAGGGGACCTGGAAGCTGGAGCTCAATATGCCACATTCAAACTACAACAGATTAAGTTACAACTGAAAAACAGATCCAGAAATGAAAAATGAAATGTCATCTACCTTTGTAAGCACCTCTCATTCACCTTCCCACTTCCCCTTCCTGAGTACAACAGGGCTGATGGAGGCCCTTGGCAATGCACTCATCAGTGGGCTCTCACAACCACAAGCACAGGGCACCGTAGCCTTGCTGAAAACCCTACACTGTGGCCACAGTCCAACACCAGTGCCAAAGCCCTGAGGCAGCCTGACCCTCCAGCCTCAGCCCCACGATGGCAACTATACTGACAGTGTAATTAGAAAATCTTACTTCTCCAAAGTCTCACTGAAGTTTTGTTGTGAACTAGATACTGGATGACACACACACAGCTCTCTGCTACCAGTGGCTGCAGCAGTGTTATACTGAAGCTTAGAAACTCCCTTCCTCAAGCTGCTCATCCTCATGTGGGCAGAGCTACACCTGCCCGACAGACAAATGCAACAACCTTGCTGAAAAATCTTTAGAAATGCAAGCATGAGTTCAAATTCCTTTAAGAACCAGTTTCAAAATGAGAAGTTTATATCAACACTGGAAGTACAGGTATCAATCCCTTTGCTATGTTTATGGCATGAATATTTCTAAAAAAAAACTGTCTTTAAGTTACTTATTTCAACTGAAGTACAATTACTGCAGAGTAAAAAATCACATAAAAAAAACCAAAAAGTCACAGAAGTAGCACCATAACAAAGCACTATCAGAAGTAATTCGATTCTCATAGCAGGTATACCAAAAATCTTGCGTATCAGCAATGATGAGGAAGTGCCTGAGTTTAAGGTGTCTGTCACTCCTTTTCCCACCTTCAACACTGTACTCTTGAAAAAAAAATTAGGTGAGTCTGGAATTTAGCTTAAAACCAGTTACAGAAATTGCTTGATCAAAACTGATAAACACCATGTTCCTATGTTGGTAACATCCACATCTTCCTAAGAAGCACTGCACACAACTAGTAATTACAGGAAGAGCAACACAATAGCTAAAGGACATTTGTGTAATAGGACTTCACATGTGGAAAACAATCGGCATGTGCAGCTCAAGAGAGCACGCCTCTGGTGAAGGGAAGGCCCAGGCTCTTCTTTCTAATGCAGCTGTCAAGAGTATGTACAGTCCCTTCCTAACAATGAGGCTGTAAATAGAAAGTCATTTAACTTCCAAGACAAATTTACTTGCAGCATATAAAGCCGTGTTGCTACTGTTAGGTATAAAAACTGGTTTATAACCACACAGCAAGCATTCCATATAGTCTATTTTTATATTGATACCCTCTATGCTCTATATTTTTAACTATTCTACTACTCTTAAGCAAGCATCTAAAAAGATATGGAAAAATTTTCCTTATTAGATTCTCACTTGTAACCCTACTGTTGAAATTGTTTTTGCATTACTTCAGACAAGTAAGAGAACCCTTTCTACTCCATAGCTATATACTTTAAAAATAATTAATGGGGGTGTGTGTACCTAAACAGAAAAAGCAAATCCACAGGCAGCATGAATGATGCCTCACATGCAGATCTGAACTAATGTGACAGCTTCAGACCACTGAGACATCTAGTTTAACCATTAGAAACAGTGAAAGGTTAGAGAATGCCTAAAAATGCCTTTCTGTTTGCAGAAATGACTGAGAAAACAGCTTACAGGAGCAGTAAAACCTAGCCTGCTGCTGTTGTGCCACAGCTGGAGCCCCACAAGTCCTCCTGCCACTGCCCCAAGTGAATGCAGGGACAGCCTGGACCAGAAGAGCAGACTGCCTATGTCTTCTCCCTGGCAGACTGCCAGGCCTGAGGTCAAGACTCAGTCCCAGTCCTTGGCAGATTGACACAGGGGAACCAAGAGTCAGACAGGACAGCCATGTCCAGATACTGACCCCGAGAAAAAGCAACCACCTACCCTTCCACAGAAGGTACTCCAGAACTTCTCTTGGAACTTTGTGCATCTGTGTTGCTGCTACAGAGCCAGAACTGAATCAAGCATTTGGAGAAAGCGGTAACTCAAAGACATCCTGAAGAGGGAATCAGCAGACTAACATATTCAGCCTTTTTTAACATCAGAATTACTACTAAGTAGGTAAGAGACCCAGTAGCAAGGTAAGCATGCAGTCTGAACTCAAGAGAACTGTCACCATACACGGATGTGTTCGTGCACTAAAGGACAACAAATGAAACCCTCCTTAGTGTCTGATGTTTTTTAGCCAGATGATGTACTTTTAGCCAGAAGTATTTCAAACCCAAGGTAGTTTTCAGTTGTGTCTCAGTGCTTGCCCAAAAAGGGCTGTTTACTGGGGTAGTGACTATGACCTGCAACAGGGACTGATTACAGCTGGTCTCAAAATTACAGCACTTGGCAGGGTTCATCTGGATGAGAGATTTGATGGTCACTTGATCACAGTTTATCAGGGAACTGCAGCACAGTTTATGGCATTTTAAGATGATGTTTACACTAGTAACAGAATTCCTTCTCCATCCTTCTCCTTTTAAAAGATGTTTCATTTTATTTTTAGCACCCACTATTTAAAGCAGCTGCAACTTTGAATGAGCTTTCTTTCATAATACTCAATCTACAGAACAGTAACTGGAGCACAAACCTTTGCAGAAAACTGACAGGGACTAAATGTGGGGGAGTCAATGCAAAATTAAGGAAAATAACACCTCAAGCTCTGAAGTGATGTGTTTAATTGCATATTCTGTTCACGCAGTTCCTTAAAGCCTTTATACTTGCTGTACATACCCTAAAAGACCAGCAAGAATTCCAAGCTTTAACACTCAGTTTTAGGTGCATTCCAGCTACAGATCAGAGGAAAGGCTAACTCAATGACGAGCCCACATGACAGTTTTAGGGACAGTGGCTCTCAAACACCACAATGGATAGAAAGGGTTTTCACAGACCACTACAAAATAAAAATACTGCAACAGCATAGAGGAAGTACACTACAGGGAACTGATCTTCACTGGAAAACCCAAAAGCAGTAGCCCATACTTCTTTACCTTGCTCTCAAAAGAAGATTTTAGAAAATAATTTCCAGCAATGACTAGAAGGCTCTAAGAAGAAGGAAATGCAGACAACTTTCTCAAATACAGAGTACGAAGTCTGGCAGAGGCGCTTCACTGACCACTTGCCTGCTCTGTTGGAACACTGGCATCATTCCTCCCCTGCTCTGGGGTGGGCTTAACTATTTAAAAACAACACCAGGAATATTTTTCAACCCCTACCAATGCTCTTACTTTTTTTACGTAATTATATGATTTTAATAAATAATTTTAAAAAATTAAAATTTTCCCTATTACCTGTACTGGGTAATAACCATACACCATTTCTGAAGCTTTACCGAAGAAGTCAAATAGTGAATTCCAGTATCACTATTTAATACTAATCTGAAAGCGTACAACAGTTTTCTAAGTATCTTCTCATTCTTGATTTCAACAGCTGCAGCTCAAAACTCTGGAGTCAAGGTCTCTTGGGGTCCCAAGATTGGTCCCCACGCCTCAGGAGTGCTGCATACAACTGTAATCAAAACAGCTCTATGGTTTCCAGCATTCAGTGATGACCCTTTCCATCCTCAACATGCTGTCTTCCCACTTCACAAAGCCAGGCTTGGCGCACTCCTGTCCCAGCCAGGTACCCACGGCTCTCATGCTCCTCCTGTCCCAGACAGCACTGCCACAGACACACCACCTGCTAATGAATTAACACACCACCTGCTAATGAGGCATAGCTGTTCTGTGACAGCTGTCAGTCAGGCTGAACTTTAATTACATCATCTTACAAACTGCCTGAGGACTAATCTGAGAGCTTCTGTTCTTAAATCAAAACGTGTAACAAGTGTAAGGTTTCTTGTACTAATGATTTGTCTTCTCATTGGATGTAGTCAACCTTCAGTTCTTGGAGGGAGGATACAGAACAAAGTAGTTCACATGATGCACAGCTTGACTTCCAGGCAAAAAAAAAAAAAAAACTGCAGCAGATCACACTTCCACAGAGAAACTTAGAGATTACAAGCTGGTAACAGCAATGCAGAAACTCTGCCTGATCTAGTCAGGGATTCTTGCCTCTACCAAGTAGCTTTCAAGAAAAGCCACAGAAAAACTCACCAATATTATCCAAGTTTGAATAAACTGATACAAGTTAAAAAAAAAAAAACACCAACAAAAATCAAAAGCAAACAAAATATTATTGAAAATAATGTCCATGGTCTCAACAAATACCTTGAACTCCACTTCCCATGGGATGGAGACCTTCAGCATCTACTGATATCTGCCAAAGATTATCACTATGCCATGATACTCTCCTGCACAGGATCCCATTCAAGAGAGCAAGCTCTGGGTGCTCCTACCCAGCAGACCCTGATACACTGGTATAAAGGAGCGAGCAAAATAATAAATTCAGCATTTCTGAAATAAATAGATCCACATTTGCTAGTACTGCATTATAGATCCAAAAACCTGCAAAACCCCTCCAAAGTATTGACTTTTATACAACATGGTTGGTAAAGAAAAGGCATGTGTTTGTATGTATGAACATGTTATTGACGATGAACGGGCTCCTGCTGCCTGTGATGTCCACAAAACCTGATTTTCTCAAACACAGTGATGAAGAGAAAACTGCCTGTTGTTTCTGGTGAAAGTGGTCCTGCATAGTGGAACAGGACTTGAATACTCATCCTCAAATAAAACTGCACTAAAATGAGACATTATTTTTTTTTCTCCCACTAAGCTGCAGTGACAACACTTTCAGCTATCTCAGTCATCTATAAATAGAAATGGCTCCTGGTTTTTTTGTCAAGAAAATATTTCAGTATCTGTAAGGACAAAAAAATGAGTGGATAAAACAGCTTCATGCAGACTCAGACAAATCCCACCTGTCCTACTCATGTGATAATGGCCAGGAATGCATCTATGAGCAAATGTTTCAAATTACACACTTAACTTTAAAAAAAGATATTAGATCCTAGGCCATGTATGCATGGTTATTTACACAGAATATTATAAATCTGTCTGCCTTCTCACACCATTTACAAAGTCTCTACCACTCAAGTTTCAGGCCAGCCTATGCTGTCGGTGAGTGCTCACCACTTGGTTTACAGAAAAAGTATTTTTAAAAATGCATTTGTAGGGTTGGTCAAGGTATTTACAGGCGTTGCACCCACCAAAGAGTGCTCTGCATAGGAGACATTCCCAGGAGTTCTAATCTACACCCCTACAAAAACAGCCAAAGTAACTTGAAGGAGAAGCAAGCAGTGTTTTTAAACCCTGATTTCAGACTACCCCATCCTCCATTGGATAATAAATCTGCTTAAGATGCATGTAAAAGCTTCAGACACTTCACTGAAAGCAGTATCTCATCTCCTAGCCAGTCTACACTTCTCCCCTGCAAGCTCACACACCTGCCACACTCAGGCCCTCCCAGACACACGGGTCAGGACTCTGCCCTCACTGCAGAGGGGGTGAACGGGATCCTGGGCTGCACAAGGCAAAGTCCAGCAGGTGGAGGGTGGGGATCCTTCCCCTCCACTCAGCACTGCTGAGGCCACGCCTGCAGGGCTGTGCCCACATCCCCATTCCAGTTTGTAACCCTTCATGTGTACCCCAGAAAAACCCTCCAGCTGTCAGTACGACAGGCAGCTGACACCTTTCCAGGGCATAATTAATATTTCTACCTTCTCTCTGCATTGACAAAAGCACTCAAGCGAGCTGTCACAATCCAAATGCATCCTTCATAGCTTCAAGGGGAGAACAGATATACACATCCTTGGACTAATTATGCTTTGCTTGACAAAGAAAATTAAGACAAGCATCCAGCTGTCCTTCCTGTGGCCAAGTAATTCACCTGCCCTGCCTGAGTAAAAATAGATTATCCCATAAGGCAAAGATTTCCTGGCACTTAATACACATTTGTACTTATGAAGTGTGAAGTTTAAAGATAGAATAATTTTCAAGAGGAATGAAAGCACAATCTTACTCTGCACTTCAAGTGACCTCTTATGTCTGCAGAATCTTCTAAGAAGACAGTGGCTTTAGCAGTTACTATAAATACTTCTATCTTTATACTTTGTCAAATACAGGAATAAAAGCAGACACCTGTGCCTGACAATCTAGATTTACTGAACAGAACCATCCAGATGTACTTTAGCAGGAGGAACCTCACCGAAGTTTCTTACGGAATCATTGCCGACACAAACAAGGTTTGCACTTCTCCTAAGCAACAGAAACTGCTAATTGCCAGCTTTAAAGCAGGAAAATTAATATACAGCCTCAACATGCACCAGGCTGGTAAGTCAAATATCCAATACAGTAACAGGGAGCAACTCCTCTTTACTATAGTGTCACCTGAAGTCATAAATATTATCAGCACCTCCCATAAAAACGCAGCCTCAGAGAACTTTCAGCCCTTCTGGAGTCTGAGCGCAGTTTGGTAGTTCTGCCTTCTCAAAACAGCCAAATACTTCAGTATTCAGTTTTTAACAAGAAGTTTAAAATAGCTTCATTAAACATATGCTGTTATTTCTGCCATAGAGACAGCATTCAGAAATCAGCTATGGAACATTTGCACTCTTCTATAGGAGATGAGGAAAAAACTAACCCCCAGCAGCTGAGCAGCACACTCGGGAGTCTGAGATACAGGGAACCTCTCCTGCCAGGGCTGGTCACTACAGTCTGTAAAACAAACTGAACAGTATCACTGTGAATTTCTTTCAACTATTTTCCTCATTTCCTCCTTTTAATAACTCTCTCACCTGAAATGCTTGTACTTCATTAATTTTAAGAATGTACCCGCTCCTCCTTAACAAAGGCATTTGAATGTTTAAACTGAGGAACAGCACTGTCAAGCAAGTAACCACAGCTTTGTTTAGCTATCTTGCACCACTCCAAAATTGACTGCACAGCACAATAGGCTTTCTACCACGCAGAAACTCATGCAGTGCTGCAGTTACCTTTGGTAATTTTCGTTATAGAAAGTACAGCAAGCAGCAAACACAATCAACCAGAGTTTCTTTGAATTAACCATCATTTGCTGCC
Source organism: Horornis vulcanius (assembly GCA_013401035.1). Classification (NCBI taxonomy): domain Eukaryota; kingdom Metazoa; phylum Chordata; class Aves; order Passeriformes; family Scotocercidae; genus Horornis; species Horornis vulcanius. The sequence goes on along the minus strand of VZUA01019895.1, from coordinate 2,472 downwards.
ATGAGCTGCAGAGGTCACCCCAGAAGCCCCAGCTCAGCTTACAAACTGTCTTTCAAACCAAAGGCTCTCCAGGCTCTGGAGCGTGTCTGTCCAGGTTTCATTCTCACCTGCTTCCACACACACTCACCAACACAGGCCTTCAGGAGGAGAGCTGAGAACAAGCCTGCAGCTGTAGGAGAGCTCAAACCTCTACAAAGCTTAAGAGCAAGGTGAAGAAAGGGATAACACTGAGTACTAATGCAATTCAAGTATCATGCACTGCTATGTATTTGCAGAATACTTACTATTTTCTTTAGGAGCACAATAAAATATGTATCTAGGGCAATACTTAAGTGATCCCATGCCCAGTTTTGTCCTTATATGATGAACACGGTCTCAAGAGCACAGCTCTCCCAGCAGTTAGAGCTCCATACAAGTCTGTGATTTAGCTGAGAGACGCTGCGGAGAGCCCTGCACAATCGGGTTCTCAACAGCTCAGCTGCCATAGCTGACAGTTCACAATTGCAGCCATTCATTAGTGTTCCTGGAATACAGCCGGAACAGTTCAAGCCGGTCAGTTATCTCTGGAAAATGATCTATACTCTGCTCCTTTTCCAACAGCCCTAGTAATATTTTGCCCCAGAAGTCTGCCAAACATGTAGGAGGTTTGAACAAGCTTTCTCAGTAACATTCTTTTAACAGAAGCAACATATTTCTTTTCCTCCAAGAGCCAAAATAAAGTTATTAAGCCAAATGAAATATTCTGCTTGTCAATTACAAATTTGCGTATACATTAGCCTAAGGGTAAGCAGAGAACCTGACACACTTAATACCAAAATCCTCTCAGGTGCTCTAACTGCCCTCTCTCCAAAATAATTAGTACTAGTGCTGAAGTCCAACAAAAGAAGAGCCAGAACAATTTTGAGACCTAGTTCTAATTATGCTTTTACACAATTAGTATTTTTCAGGCTCCCTGTTTGAGGCAGCAACAACCACATCTGCCTCAGCACCAGTAGTAGTTCCTCCATCCTTTAATATTGCTGCAGTTTATTTGCAGCCACATTTAAAGAGGAAAAGAAAATAATACTGTGTTATGCTGTAAATATTTCATAACTTTCACACAACTGTTTTTCCTTTTTAAGAGCTTAGTAATTTGGACACATGGACTGAAATACTGGCTTTGCTTTTCGAGGAAGGTATGACACAAAGACTTTTTTCTTTTTCATTCTTCTGGACTACCTATCCACCCTTTCTTCCCCCCCAGACAAGATTTTCCATTGATTTGCCACTATTCATCAGGTCAGTGCAAGAAAACACAGTTTTTTACAGACTACTGTCAAAGTGTACTGGGCTATGGGAAATTAAAAGTCTTTGGGTAATGGCTTAGAAGAAAGTAATCTATAAACAGTTCTCTTTATGTATCAGGCTAGATCATCTCCACCTCTAGTAATCTTAGATGTTGTTTGGTTTAAAACAGCAGACTATAAGACAGGAGTAATACAAAACCCCTTTTTTTCAGAAATACATTAACTGAACAACTTTTTACATCACATTTACTGTATTGCTTACATGCTGCTTTCAAAGAATTTCCGTCTTAACTGTTTTACCTTTAAAACAGTTCTTCTTCATATTCAGAATGCTGAGTGACTTTCCAGATAAATCCCGGGTATTGAGAGCTATACATGACTCCTTGATGAGTCACTGTTTTAGAAGATGACTATAGGAGAATGATCTACACAAGTCTGTGAAGCTTCAAGTATGCGCAAATATTTAAGTATAACTGAAGGTGCCAGAAGAAACATAGATACCAGCCTAGGCACTGAGCCCCCTTTCTGGGAATGTTATACATTAATATTAAGAACGACAAAGAGAAAAATGTTTTCCACAGATTTATAGTTCTATGACCACCAAGTAACCTCTCAGAACTGAGCTGTGCGCTAACTTCCTGGACCGGCCAGCACAAACCATGACTCATGATGTATCAGCTCCCTTTGCGCCTTAATAGCTTTATCAGTGTCAGCCCCCATCCTATTAATGACACTTGAAGGTCTTCATTAACTATTTCACAACTGATTCCAGTAGATAAGGCAGCTGGGCAAAGCCCATGGGAGTAGTGGCAAAATTTAAATGGCTGGAAAGAGGAAAAAAGCAGGAAACAAGAATAGAACAGCAGACAAGGAGGAGACAGTTTTACAATAAAGCCTTCTCAGAGAGTAACACAAATAAACACCAAGAGGTAAAACAGCCTAAACAAGCTGCTAGGTTTTCATTCTCACCTTTCTCTGTCTGAAGCCAGTGGAAGTCAGGTTAGTGCTTGAGGGGAGCAAAGAATAAACTTTGATCTACTGTCTCTGTATCTATTCCCTACGTTATGTATGAGGTCTAGGCCCATTTAAGGTGAGCTTTCATGGCTTACCAGGATCACCTTCCCAGCTGGGAAAAGACTCTCACACCATACGTGAGCTCCTGGCTTTCTGACAACCCAGCACACAG